>CAUZXS010004404.1:0-128471 GCA_963585895.1 Sepioteuthis lessoniana
CACCTTCATGTTCCACAACAGTTTTAGTTCTCTGGTAACGTCCAGATATTTGCTGAATTTTTTTTTCTTTTATTTTCAGTCTGTAAGTTTAGGTGGAAAACATCAAGATGATCATATATGTATAAATAAAATTTTAAGAGACATTCTTCAACTAGTTGTAGATCCTAATTAAGTCACTTAGAATAACGATGACAAAAGTCCGACCTGTAATAGCAGCTTTGAATACGCTGATTGCATCCCCCACAGGAGGGCAAGACACACATGCTCTACCCACTCCTTGAAAAAGGTATCCTGGCAAGGACACTAAACTGCATCTGATGGTGAGGCTTTAGTTATGGAGTTCTGGAGATTTTGAACTATTCCTTCATTGCCATTACTCCCTGGTCCACTCTCACCAATTACATTCCTATCAATGCATCTAATGGTTCCGTTTAATAATTATTCGTATCAGATAGGAATACTTGAAACCATATAACAGGGCAAATTATTTGTTTTAATAATTTTTACTTGAAACTATAATTGCTTATTAAGGATTATTATAAATTA
Source organism: Sepioteuthis lessoniana (assembly GCA_963585895.1). Classification (NCBI taxonomy): domain Eukaryota; kingdom Metazoa; phylum Mollusca; class Cephalopoda; order Myopsida; family Loliginidae; genus Sepioteuthis; species Sepioteuthis lessoniana. The sequence continues at coordinate 547 of CAUZXS010004404.1, forward strand.
CTTATTATTCTCCCTCCAGCTACGTGTTAGTAGTCGAGCATTCTAAGCTCTTTAACCTTGATATAGCAACCGGTGTAGGAGAAGGAAAACTCTGAATTGACACGAGTTCAATTCTAAGCGGAGGAAAATTCAGAAAGTTTCTTCTCCCAGACGGATTGCATACCAAGGTTAAAGCGCCCAGTCTTCCCTACTATTTATCTATTGCTGGGGGGAGAGAATAATTGAATCCATACCTTTCCAAAGGGTGTAAGCGCAATTGTGAAATGTAGTCTCGTCCAGGATTTGAACTCGTAAGGCCGTGTCCCATTTTGTACGACGGTAGCTCTTATACCAGAAACGCCTCTAATATCATATTGTATATCATGTAAGATCTCAGCGCAGACCTGGGAAAGTTTGTATAAAAGATGAACAGTTGCCCATGCAGCACCACACCGTGGTTGTCCGAGGGAAATTCTTGCCATAATAGTGATCGCAGGAGCTTCCAAAAAGAAGTTGAACTCGATGTCGGAGTGCCTTTGGGATCTCCATCACAAATGAAACATATATTATTAAATGTCATCGATGAACCTAATTTCTTGACTCATGCAGTAAAATATTTTATATTTTAATAGCATGGTTGTTATGAAAAATGACAAGACTTAAATGACAGGACACATAAATTGTCTTTTCTACCTATAATAAGTGTGTGACATATGTATCTGTGAAAATTCTAATTATTTTAAGAACTATGAGATATAAGTGATTAAAATGAAAACAGTTATTATTTTAAACGCTATTAAATCAAATTAAGAGGATGGTACCGTAAAAATATATCTGTTGTAAAAATAGGAGATGAATGCACCATTTCAAGTACCTTTTGAAATATAAGCCCAACACTCAAGGGAAAGCGATAATTATGCAAACAATACAGAAATAAAAAATTTCGACATCAGTGATGAATGATTTCCCCAATTTACTTGCATATATTTAGAAAAATATCTTGCAAATAGGACATCATTTAAGTTCTCTTAAACAATTATTTGGTTATCAAATGATTTTTCGAAACAAACATCGAAACATCAATAATAAATGATGATAGGAAAGAAACTTGACAAAAAAGTTATTTATAATCGAAAATAGAATATTTATGAAACTATTACAAATACGATCAAAAACATAAAAGAACTTCACAAAAACAAAAAACAAAAATTTACAAAGTTGTTTAAAAAAACAACTTTGTTTTTAGTAAATTGAGAACTTGAAAGACGTCGAATATTGAGGTCTAAATTTTCCTCGTATGTCGAAGTAAATTTACGTGATACTGTCTCAAAAAAAAAAAAGCAAAAAAAAAGTAAAAGAAAACAAAAACAAATAGAACAAGTTGCAATAATTCATCTTCCAAGGAGTGTCTTCGTGTGTAATGGTTAAAGTGATGGACTACGGAATCATAATAAGCGAGTTCGAACTCCAGTCATGCTATTTCTTTCACTTTCGGACAAATAACCTTGGGAAAGTTATGAACCTCCTTATCTTTCCAGCTATGGGTTAAATAGTACCACTATGAATTGTACTAGGAGAATGGCTTTGGCATTAAATAACCTACAAAGGTAGATATGCCATTAAACAAAGAAACCACAACCAAACTAGTTATAAACAAAACTGAAACATAAGTTACAATTATTAATCTTAAAAAGAAAGAAAGAAAAAAAAAACCAATGACAAGCAATACAAAACGTTTACTAATAAGATTGTGAGTTTTGATAATCAAATTCCATTTTATTATTTTGTGTGTGGGTTCATTGTCAACTTATATATTAGGGCAGTTATATTTTATGAAATTATTTCCATTTTGTTTAAAGTATGAATCAGCTGTAAATCTTTCATTTAATGCGAAAAATATTATTAAATAATAAAATCAAACATTCCTGGGAGATGGTTTAAAAATGCTTAAAAAAACAAAAACTAGTCTCATTTTAAGCAAATTTATTGGAGGTTAAACGACCCTTTGGTTTCCTGTAATAATAGCCTGTTCATGATCATACCTCTGCCTCTATTTAGAGAAGAGTGAAGACATTTATATCGATTATATCAATTATATCGATAATTTTGTTTAGCGCGAATAAAGAGCCCTACACTGTTATCATTCAGTCACAAAATGGACTGGAAATTGTTTTATTGTCCAAATCTTGTCAGAATTGCTTTAATAAAAATCTTGATATGATGTTCCGTTTTTGATGGGTTATGTTTACATGCGTACACTATATATATATATATATATATATATATATATATATATATATAGAGAGAGAGAGAGAGAGAGAGAATACTTAGTCCAGTTAAACCGGAGTTAGGAGTAATTCCATCAGGACAAGAAAATATTCGTGAATATTTAGATCTTCCTGGTAAAGAGCTCAATGTATCAATTATACAGAGCAATATTTTCATTAAGAAAAAAACAACGAAACCAATCACAAAGGATTATAAATTTATTTCAATCCTGTTACGCATTTTTGAAATTTTCAAAAACACGAAAAAAAATTAACAGGACTTCATCAGATCAATTAGATAAAAAAAACTAGAGTAGACACATGAGAGTGGGAGGGGATAGAAGAGTGGGAGGGGATATATATATGTGTGTGTGTGTGTGTGTGCGTGTGTGTGTATATATATATATATATATATATATATATATATATATATATATATTTATATTTGTGTGTATGTGTTTGTGTGTGTGTGTGTGTGTTGGGTGTACGGTGCACACACACACACACACACACACACATACACACACACACACACACACACACATATATATATATATATATATATATATGAGGAAAGAAGGACCAGAAAAGAAGACAAATAGCAAATAGAAAATAAAATAAAAGTGAGGATATAGATATTTCACGGGCATCTGTTTTTTTAAATATATGAATACTTAATTGCAAATAAGTTCTTCTAATGTGCTCTGAATCATATTTATAATCAATATTAATATTTACAGGATTCATATGGCGTAATCTACATTTATGCGTGAAAAACATTTTACAGAGCCTTTATTTTAAATTGAAACCAGCGTAATTAACATCCAAGAAAGAGGAAAAAGCAATAAAATTAATTTCCTTTAGCTGGCTGAATAACCTGAAACAATTGAATAAGACCGGCATTTATAAAGGATTTAGAAAATTACTTTTAATCTTATTTTCAATAGAAGTTTAATTTCTTCAAGTTGAGTGATAAACCGGCTTTTGAGTATTTTAATGACGTACAAAGATTTTTATGAATTTATGGATAGAAGACTGGAACAATCTACGATGGATTTGCAGCAAATTTGGAATTCATAAGTACAACTTAATCAAATAAGATAAAATAAAAACCTGTTTAAATTAAACTTATTTATTTCATAATAATTCTGTAGGATAAGATAATTTAAACCAAAATTATACCAAACTTTTTAAAGTATAAAAGAGATTTTTGAGAATTTAACGTTTTTTCTTAATAGTCAATTGATAAAAACACATTAAGGTAATAAATAAATAAATAAATAAATAAATAAATAACAATGTTTAAAATACGAAGAAATTTGTGTATGATAACGTTTTTAAAATAGACCCAAACTGTAATGTAAAATACAGAAACATTATGCTTTCTTGATAAAAATTGACTATTTCTTCCCTCACCATTAATATCTAAATACTTTGGTTAATGTTGAAAAAAGGAAATGATTCCTTTTGTTTGTCTCATCATTTACCAGGCGGCGGATAGCAACTAAATGATTCGTGTTATTTCAAAATGGAAATTTGGTCTTCAAATTATTTTAATCTTGGATGTAAAAAAAATTGCATCGACTTTGAAGTACGTTATTTTCGTTTCATACCTTAAAATCATTCACACTGCGTTTATTTCTGTAAATTTGTTTGAGAAACTTCATATCAAACAAATGTGTATGTGTTTACATCACTACATAATGTTAAATTCGACAAACAGTCAGCTGTGTGGTGGGGGTATTTATATGTACTTCCACGAAATGTTGAGCCTCAAAAAGAGTCCTTAATGTGGTTTCTGATAAGAAAGAAAGAAATTAAAGCAAGATATTTGGGTAATTCTATAAAACTGCAGATATATTCTTTTAGGATCACCGACATCTGGTCCTCTGTTTGAGCTAGTTACATTTGGTAACTCACCCAAAAGCCAAAGTCAAATTCTTAGAAAATTGTGTGGTGATATTTACAATAAGCGAATAGATGTAGTTGTTGATAATAGAGAATTGACTACCATAGTTGAGGAATTTAAATGTTATCTTAGCGTAAAGTATATGAAAGCAACAACTGCAATAATTCATCTCAATAGTATTCTCACTGGTAGTGTTCAATAAAAAGAATGAAAGAGATGAGGATTAATGAATTTATTGGTAATCCATTACCGCCATAAATAGTTTCGCAGACTAATGGCTATTGTTTCAAGTGACAGTAATGGCATATAGACATCACGGCAGAAATGTTGATAATTAAACTTCCATACAATATTTTAGCTTTACAAAGAAATGACGATGTATTTAGCAATATTCAATTGTAAAACGTAGTGTTTTCCCACAAAAAGTTAATCTCAATATATTTGTTCATATCTACCTTTAAGTAACGTTTCCATCTGTCTCTAAACACACGTACGTTACAAAAGGTTCCTAACGGATTTATTAATAATCCTTTGAGCATGCAAATAAAATGTCTACGCCATTTAATTGCGATAAAAACAGTGTACAACTTATTCGAACAAGTATCGATTGATTATACTTTAACTCCATTATCAAATAAAATAATTTTTCAAAGGTTGAAATAAAATATTCAGAATGAAAAGAACGTCAAAGACAGAGAACTATTTTACAAGGAATCTTGTTTTTTGTTATATTTTAGTAAGTTAAACATGATATGAATTTTTAAACCAAACGTATATAACTCATAAAGGAGTAAGTCCCAATCTTATATATAAGTCATCTACATTCAACCACAAATCCAATTGTCTTATAATTCGACCAAAATTTGATCAAAAAAGTTTTCTATTTGTATTTCTATCAATCTATGATAATTAAAAGAACGGGTAGTGGTACAATATCTGATAATCAAACATTGGTTCAGGAACATTGTGGCTCGGATAAAAAGACTGATCCAAATTTCTACGATCTTGCTTGTAGATTTGAAAAATGAAGAAAGGTAGTTGTTTTTACATCTTTAACACCTAATTTTTCTTCTCATTCGAAAAGTATAATGTGTTGAAATGAAAAACTCATTGTTCTTTAATTATAACTCAATATTCGTGGGGAATGGAGAATAACAATTTTTTTATTAAAAAAGAAATGTTCTTGTTTCTCTTCCCAAATTTGGTTGTGTAATTCTTAAGAGAGAAACAATATGACGCGAATGTGTAAAACAAATATATACAGACGCCGTTAATTTACATGACAGGTAGAAGCCGCTTTCTCAGGAGAGAACGGGGGTATTAAAAGCTAGGATGCTTGTAAAATCTGATACATAAGTATGTATTTTCCTGAAGCCCTTGGTTCCAAATGTTTTCGTACTTGAAATGCGAAATGCGAAAGGGGTAATTTTCTTTTCATAGCTTTGAAAGATATCCCAAACCCTATCATTATTGCTTGGATTGGGGTTAGTGAAAGAGTGAATTTAGAGGAAATGTCTGTACTCTTTATTCATAGGATAACAATACCGAGTATACGATTCACACTGGGGTCAGCGATAAAAAAGTAATTCACATAAAGATAGTGATCTTGTAGGAAACTTTAAATGTCATTTTACTCTTTCTAAGACGCCCATAAGTTTTGGAGGCTATCTCCATTCATCGGAATAGACAGTAAATTGGATTTCCAACTGTCACACTGACGACTAATTGGGATGTCAGAAGGAGGATTTCTGATCAGGTGGTCTTTTGGAATTTAACTAGTTATTTTACTGATGTAATTGCCTAATAGACTGGGAATAATCACACCTCTCTTTCTTTCTTAGACACACACTCACACACATGCACACATACGCAAACGAATGTCAGCATACGTATTTACACACATAAAGTATGAATATTTGTTTTTGTGTTTCAATAAAAATATACAAAATTCTACAATTGCAAATGAACGGATATTTAGAAAAGTCTAAGAACGTCCAAGATAGCCGTGCTTATATCATACGTGCCCAGACTTGCATAAAAGAGATTTTTATTAGTAATCAATACGGAATGTCAAACTTGTTATATGTGATAAATACGTACTTATGTGCTTGTGTTACATTTATTTCCCATGTTTTTCCAAAGTCGAACCAAAAACGAAATAATTAACCCAGTCACTATTTCAGAACATTTCGATATAAATAATACCAGCTTTATTACGTCCACAAGACGTGTTGTGAAAATATTACCTTTCAATTAAGATATCTTGGAAAAAAAATTTTTTTTTTGGCTTTAAAATTATCTTGATGAGTGTCATATTCAGAAATTTTGCAGCATATTTTAAACAGCAAATCATGACGATAACTTAGTTTCTCTGGGAGTTTTTTTTTTTCTCTAAGCAATTAAAACAATGTTTGTAACGTTTCACTTTCTTTGAATCCCACAAGAATTTAACAATGACAGCTGCGTTGTCCAGGAAAGACGTTTCAAAAGTGTCATGAGGGATACGACGGTAGATTTCTTGAATAAGAATATCAGTTTTGTCGCCATATGTGTTAGTAGTCTCAAAAGTTATCGTTTTGATGATGTAATAATCTATGAGACCAGCATATTTAATATACTATTGTTGGCAATAAAGTGTGGCTAATGTTACTTGATGCGAGGTTTGGTTTGGTGGTGGTTTGGTTTTATGGCATATCAACCTTGGTAGGTTATTTAACGCCAAATCCATTTTTATGTAAATAATCAGTTCTATTTAAAACAATTCGGTTTAGCATGAGTACACAGTTTGTCAAAAACATTTCTATTTCAAACTATTCAGTTATATATAGCAATTCAGTTTAGTGTAAGTACAGTTTCAGTGTCAAAAATAGTTCAATTTCAAACAATTCAGTTTAGCAAAAGCACGCAGTTTAAATGTAAGTACAATTTAATTGTAAAAAATCATTTTTATTTCGAGCTATTCAATTTAGTCAAGCAATTCTACTTCAGCTAATTCAGTTTTGTAAATGTACAGATTTTGTTTACACACAGTTATCTGTCAGAACAGTTCTATGTTAAACAATTTAGTTTAGTGTAAATACAGTTTCAAATTCAAAAACAGTTGCAGTTATATGTAACAATTCAGTTAAGTGTAAATACAGTTTTAATGTCGAAAAAACAGTTCTATTTCAAACAATTCAGTTAAGCACAAGCACGCAGTTCAAATGTAAGTACGGTTTAATTGTCGAAAACATTTACTTCAAGCTATTCAATTTACTCAAACAATTCAGTTTAGCATAAGTATGCCGTTAGTTCTATTTAACCCATAGATAGGGCCCTATCAGGTGCTACCACTCCGGGCCAGAGTGGACCTGGGAGCAATGGCAATGAAGGGGTACTCCACATTCCCCAAAGATCTAGCATTGTTGGAACTTCACCATCAGATTGTTTAGTGTAATATCCAGGACACTCGTTGGGTGGGGGTCTTACCCCTCTGCAGAGAAGCAGTCGGCGTATTCTACAGCCCCAGCCGACTGGACAATACACAGAGTTAAATGTCAAAACAGTTTTATTTTAGATAATTCAGTTTAGCATAAGTACACAGTTTAGATGTCAAAAACAGTTCCATTTCGAGCAATTCAGTTTAGCATTAGTACGTAATTTTAATGTCAAAACAGTTCTATTTTAAACAATCCAGTTCAGCATAAATACGCAGTTTTAATGTATAAGAACAGTAAACGCCAACAACCATTTAGTTCTATTTAACCCATAGATAGGACCCTTATCAGGCGCTACCACTCTGGGCCAGAGTTGACCTGGGAGCGATGGCAATGAAGGGGTACTCTACATTCCCCAAAGCTCCAGCACTGCTGGAACCTAACCATCGGATTGTTTAGTGTCATATCCAGGACACTCGTTGGGGGGGGTCTTACCCCTCTGTAGAGAAGCAGTCAGTGTATTCTACAGCCTCAGCCGACTGGGCAAATTTACTTGATGCGAAGAATCCAAAGTATCTTGACATTTACCGTAGAGTGCTTTCAGTCGGAAAGGTTCAAGAATGGCCGTTAAGTCCACTTTATTTAGGGCCTTCTTGATGGTTTCGTTGAGACTGTTGTAGCGGTAAAACGAACAGGGTCTTAAACACAGGAAAAGAGGGTGGAGTCCGTTCGATAAGATCGCCACATTTGCAGTTTCGTTCCGTGAAAGCATCAGTACCCGTACGTAGAACAAATACTAAAAGATATGTCATCCAAGAAACAACAAAAAAGTAAAAGTAAAGTTGGCGACCTTAGTCGAGGCTGACCAGAATGCTCCCTTTTCAATAGCTACTACACCGAGGTGTAGGGGAGGGCGCTATTCCATTCCCTGGATTGTTCCACTTTACTCTTGAGCCTTACCTTATAATGCTGAATGTTAAGCAAAGAGGCATCAAGTACCATTTTGTGAGTGTTTGGTATGACTCGACCTGGGATTGAACCTCGGTTTCCCGGACCATTGGCGAACACTCTACTCATTAGGCCAATGTGAAAGATGGCAAGAGCTTTGAGTCATTCTCCTGAGTATGACTATGAGGTATCTAAAATTTTAGTTAAGTTGATCTGATTCAAATTATCAAGGAAGGAGGAAAGAATTGAAAGGCATTATACGTCAAATTCGTTTCTTCCAACCAAAATAGATGGGACAACACTTTGATAACTTTGTCATCATACCATGCATTCAACAGGTTAAATGTATCATTTGTTTTGGAAAATCCGAATTAGATAAATTCATCTACTATATATTCTAAAAAAGAAGTTTGAAAAATTGTATTTTATTTAATCTTGCTTTTTTCCAAGGTTTTCCATTTTTAAGACGCCTTTGTAAGGTCGAAAAATATTGAAAACGTTATTAGTTCAAGATCTATTTCCCCTAAAGTATGGCTTATTGAAATCAAACATTGTTTATTGATTAGATTAGTCAACACGATTTTTGGTGCCTAGAAACTAAACACGTTTTTTTTAGCTGATTTGATGATGCTGATTCAAAAAAAGACTTTAGTTTTTTATGGTCAGCTATCATTTTTGCAGTACTGTAATTGTTCATTTTTTGAAAAAAGATCAATTTACGATCTTGGCTGATCGCAAAATTTTCTTGATAATGGTCGTTGAAACCCATCAATTTTCAAGTCGGCTGAGTAATTTATGTCAGCCACCTGAAATATGAAACTATTCTTTATTAGAAAAAAGTGTTTTGGAGTAAAAAATTTTAAATAGAAGTACCAAATTTTTCCAATTTTTCACCAAAATTCAAATTAACCGATAAGCTTTATCAGTAATACACCTTAGTAAATCTGATAATTAAGGTGACATAAAAAATGAAACCCTAAAATCATCTGTATGATATTCATAAATTTATCCTATCACTTTAGTCCCGGAAGGAAACAAAGTACATTAAAAGCTTTTGTTTTCACATTCAGAAAGAAACTCTTACTAAAAACATTCCATTGTACATGATGAAAATCATGAAAATGGTTTCATCATAACATCAGAAAACTCATTAAGGATGATGAATTTGTTAATTCAATGAAATACTTGGAATTATGTGCTTGAACATCATTTGTTGACATGGTGAAAAACTTCTTAGACAATCGCCTGACCAAAAACTACAAGGAGTTAGCAGAAAAGCTGTTGAAAAGTCTACAGCACCTAGCTTCGAATATGGGTATTAAGGTTCATTTTTTTACATAGCTATCTAGATAAATTTCCGGACAATTGCAGCAATGGGAATGATGAGCAAGGAGAACGATTCCATCAAGATATTACGCGGTCGATAAATGCGTCGATCTCGCAAACTTTTATATATAGAGTGATTGATCGAGGACTTGACAAATGACTTGGACAAGTGGGTAAATTTTAAATTTCAGGTCTTTATTGAGCAAATTGAAGGGTGTGCATGAGTGCAGAATCGCTGTCGCTGTATAATGTCAGTGTAGTTTCTGCGGTGTTGAAAGTCGGTGCTGCAGAAAGGCGTAAACTCGGCTGTTTATAAGTTCTAGACGATGAAGATGGTCTCGATGCTTGGTGCAGATCGTAGTTGTAGCTGTATAGTCAGGTCATAGAACGTAGCTGGAGACGGTCGAAAATGTAGAAGCATTAGTTGCAGAGGCTGGGTGATCGTTGTCCCGGTTTATTCAGTTAACCGGGGGTATGTCGATGTGGCCTCGGAGTGCTGATAATAGTCCGAGTAGTTTTGTCGCTCGAAGACTGCGGTGCTATTGCATGATCTGGTCTGCTGCAACAGAAAATGCCGGTGACGGTTCATTGATGCTAGAACTGTTGTTGCTTGGTGATGCAGATATCTGCTGCTTGGTGCTACAGGTTTGCTGCAAGTTTGGCTGGCTGCGTCGTCGTCATCGCTAAGTGATCCTCAGGAGGTCATCCTCAGGAAACTTTCTGAAATTACCTCGTAAAAGAGCTGCAAAGATAGTATTTCTCAATAAGGAGACCAATATTTGTTGGTTTAAATACGAATTAAGAGGTTTCTACCATTTTACTTTGAGAAATATTGCCATCATACAGAAAACAAATGAAAAAAATCCGCTTAAAAAAATGCGGCATTTCTGTACTGCAAAAATGGTAGTTAACCAAGAAAAAGTAACGGTCATTTTTAGATTCAGCGCCATCAAATCAACTAAAAACGATGTTTGGTGCGTCGATACCATTTCAAATTTTTTTTGTTGACCTGTGTTATTCTAATGCATTTAAATTCATCAGATTATTTGCCTATTTGTCCAGATCATACTAGACTCTTCAGTGTTATTAAATCATTGAAGACTTCGGGAAATATTTTCAAAAGATTTCTTGCTGGAAATCAAATATTTTTTGCCAGAAACCGATTAAAAACAAACTTAAAGCGATTTTCCGGTATTCTAAAAATCATTTAACAAATTTGTTTCAAAAATTCATTTAGGATGATAAAAATTATTTTGTTTAGATAATAATTTAACCAAATTGAAGAAGCAAATAAATGTTTTTTTGTTTTTTGTTTTAATTGAATGCCTTCAATGATTTGGATTTAATATAAAAGGAAACAAAACATTCCAATTGAATTTCAGAAATGATGTCAATATTTTGGTGGTTTGCCTCTTTCCTCTTATTGAGTAGCGGGGATGACTTCTTTCTTCGACCTTGTACAGGTAAGGAATCGATTATCATGAATATTTGCTCGAATAATTTGCATAGAATACTCATTGATGATATGATGCTGTCCAATGAAATGGTTAAAAATATTTTTTCTTTTTTGGTTATTTTTTCTTTCCTTTCTTATCTCCTTTCTTCCTGCATTCTTTTCTCTTTTTCTCTCCTTTCTCGTCTCTTTTTCTTCTTTCATTTCTTCTCTCTTTTCTTTCTTTTTTTTTGTTTTGTTTTATTAATTGATTTGATTAATTGCATGACGACGCTATTAATTTACGGAATTAATTTAAAATTGTTGGATGATTGCAAAAAATAAAGGGATCTTTCAAATCTAAATGAATATAGAATAAGAAATATTGAAAACAAAGAAACTAGTGTCAAACCTGATAAAAGTTGTATTGCTTTTTAGCAATACAAATTTTATCTAGCTCTTGAATACTGACATTAAGCAGGGCTAGCAGCTAATTTAAGTGTTTGCTACCAAAAACATTAAATCGTGAAATTATTGAAACTATGTTTACTAGTAAAAACAATTATAGTCAAAGTAATTAAAACTTAAAATTATTAAAGATTAATAATTTCTTAACTAGCACAGTACTCTTAAGAATAATAGAATATTTGTGCCTTGAATCAGAGTATCTATGCGTTTTGCCTCGGACCATTATGCAGTGTTTTATACAATATATATATATATATATATATATATATATATATATATATATATATATATGTGTGTGTGTGTGTGTGTGTGTGTGTGTGTGTATGTATGTGTGTGTGTGTGTGTGTGTGTGTGTGTGTGTGTGTGTGTGCGTGTGAATGAGTGTGTGTGTGAAAAGTCTTGAAGTAGTCATTAACGAAAGAAGAGGGGTCAATATGAATCAAACAAAACTTAGGTAAGAAATTGAGAACTGATTTGGTGGGCAGGATATTTTGAAACCGATATAGTAATTAGAGAAAATTATAGTAACCTGCTTTGGTCTCGCTCGAATGGATGCGCCTTGTAAATAGTCCGCTTCAATTGTTAACAAATGATAGTTGGGCAGTCGAGCATAGTTAATGACTCAAGGTAGACGTGGAAATGATTGCTTGTTTGTGAAGTTAATGTTGCGAGACATGTCACAAAAATAATAGAAACTAAGCCAGTTTCAAAGCGATAGGATTTCCCTAACACATACTTAATGCTTTAAAGAAGATTCTCACAATTAGAATAATTCAAATTTAACTTTCAAAATTTAATGCAACAATTCTTTGATATTCACAAACGTAAATGATGTATTTAATAATGATTCGATTTTTGTATGTATTTTAATGTAACAAAGAAAACTAGCACATCGTAGCAAGAACTTTTCCGGGCAGAGAATAAAGTAATTTTTAATTCAATTCGTAAGTTAATATTAATGAAGTCGTTCTGAACCTGTTTATTGTAGTTTTTTTTTACGGGCAATAACTGTTAAATACTAATTATTGTGTACTTTATATTATTTATTTATTTATTTGTAGCTTTGTTGACTGCCTTTGATGGCTTTTAATGGAGATCTATAAAAATGGATTAAAAGAGAAAATTGAAATTTATAATATCGACATATATATAAGCATACGATCAGTTATATATGATTTCAAAATTTTATCCTAAAGTATTTATATAATCACTTGTACTATGCTTTTTGATCGATGGAAATTGTACTTTATTCTAAGGCAGACAAAAAAAACATTGCTAAGATTATAAAAAGTTCTGATTTTAATTCGTTTTCTTTGAGAACGACAGTTAACTAAATTCAAATGCATTTAACACTTTCTGCTGCATAAAGATGATATACGCAGGCTATTATTGCTATTGCATTGATAAAAAGCAGCAAGTTGACAGCATGATTCGAATATCAATTAACCAACATTGGATCGACAGAAATTAACTTTATTTAATAGCATATAAAACCTTGGTTACACTTGGCCAATATGTTTGATAATGCGAATTTGAGTAATTCACAAGGCTATCCTGTGAATTATCTTGCAGTCAAACAAAAATGATATTTGATTATAGGTGAAATATATTACTTGAATACACAAGGTGTTACTTAACACAGTGAACTTGAACTGTTTTGTCTATTTTGAAAATGAACTTCAATCCTGAACGTTTTAGTTTATTCACAGTTTTATAGTTTTCCCTTTCACATTTAAATTGGATTGTCTAAAATTTATTATAGAATACATTGAAGTAAATATATATTCACAACAACCAACAAAAAAGTTTTCTTTTCTTTTATAAGGTTGGCTGTTCTTTTGATTACATTCAATCTAAAAAAATAAAATAAAATGAAATAAAATAAAAAATAACAAAAATTGTTCAAAGGTATGTGATGTCATTTTTTGTTGTGTACATTTCTTCGCATTCCCGATCAGAATCCAATTCACAACAAGTCCTGGGTTAAAATTTGCATGATTAAAGTTAACACACACACACACACACACACACACACACACACACACACACACACACACACACACACACACACACACCACTTTATATATATTCGGATATAAAGAATTTTGTCTCAAAAAGCTAATATATTTTTAGAACACATTTTTAATTTTCTAACTTGCAATTTTAAATGATTAAAATCTGTTCGAACCTTAAACCCCGGAATATGTTAAATTTCCTTGTCCCAACCCCGGAAAATTCAAAATTCCTTTGTTTGAATTCCGGAACATGCAAAATTTCCATGTCAGTACAAATCTTCAATTTACATAGTTTGAATCTAGGGTTCGAACAGACGAGAGAATTTTATATCTTTCAGGGTTCGGACATGGGCATTTAAAACTCATACAGATCCATACTGTTTTTTGTGACAACGAGTGATTTTTGAAAGATAAATTGTATCGATATCATTTAATAAAAATACCAAAAAGTCTATCTGAAAATGGTTTGGTCTGGTTTTATGGCACATCAGCCATTGTAGGTTATAATCGCCAAATTCATTTTTATGCATATAAACAGTTCTATTTCAAACAATTCAGTTTAGCATAAGTACAACAGTTTCAATGTCAAAAAATAGTCCTATTTCAAACAGTTCAGTTTAGCATACAAAAACAGTTCCATTTCAAACAATTCAGTTTAGAATAAGTACGCTGTTTAAATGTCAAAACAGTTATATTTCAAGCAATTCAGTTTAGCATAAATACACAGATTAGTTCTATTTGACCCACAGATAGGGCCCTATCAGGTGTTACCACTCCGGGCCAGAGTGGACCAGGGAGCGATGGTAATGAAGGGGTACTCTGCATTCCCCAAAGCTCCAGCATTACTGGGATCTCACCATCAGATTGTTTAGTGTCATATGATGAACACTCGTTGGAGGAGGGTCCTACCCCTCTGCAGAGAAGCAGTTTGTGTATTCTATAGCCCCAGCCGACTGGGCAAGTCCGAAAATGGTTATAAAGTACTGAGTAATATGACAAATCAAAAATGGTTTGCGTATTTCGTTTCCCCCAAAGATTTGGATGAGTGAGAAGAGTGGTTAAAGAAACAATAATCCTGATCCCCACAAACACTGTTATTTGTGAAAGACATTTTTCATATGGTTATGGTGGGCGTAAGGAGAAAAACACAATTCAAATATCAACTCTAAGCATTCAATTTGCCATTAAGTTTATAACCAAGTCCTCCTCCACCAAAACCAAAATCAATGAAAAAAATGTGTAAAACAACGAATTTGTACTTCTAAAAAACAATGCAAAAAACGTTCTAGCAATGAATATTTTGTTT
The DNA here is from genome assembly GCA_963585895.1 of Sepioteuthis lessoniana. Taxonomy (NCBI): domain Eukaryota; kingdom Metazoa; phylum Mollusca; class Cephalopoda; order Myopsida; family Loliginidae; genus Sepioteuthis; species Sepioteuthis lessoniana. Next base: position 15,613 of record CAUZXS010004404.1, read on the forward strand.
GAGTACAAAATGTTATTGAAAAATTTCATATTGAAAAATCTAAATTCCAATAGAAATATGATGTTAAAGAAAATATTCTTGACCCAGGGCATAAATGCAAATATTTGTTGGATGAAGTGGCATGCCAAAGCTAAACACTAGTATCCCCAAAGATATTAAGATGTCACCATTTTTGCAGCAGGTTAAGTTACACAAAACGATTGTCCCAGAAGAGAAGAGACTACTTAAGGACTTCATCATCATCATCATCATCATCATGTCGTGCCATCGGCACGGATATCCCTGACCCTTTCTCGCCACCTCTCCCTATCATTCATCGCGTCCGGTAAGTCCTCAGGGCTACACCCCGTATCATCACAGAGCTGCTGTATGTAGGTTCGAGCTGGTCGCCCTGCTTTCGCTCGGGCATGTGAAGGGGTCCACAGGAGTACATCACTTATGAGCTCGTCCTAACTTCTCCAGTAGTGTCCTGCATGTCTGGTCCGTCTAATTTGGATAGTTTTCGTGATAGGTGGTAGGTGGCCGTATAGCTGCTGCTTTGTGGGGTGTTGCCTCTAGGACCTGTTCAATATTGCTTGCAGCATTCTTGTGTAGTTGCCGTCAAGCCTTTTCTCCAGCCATTTAGTTAGCGTCCATGTAGTGCACCCATATAGCAGTATCGACACGATCGTTGCTTGGAAGAAACTGCGTTTCATTTTATCGGTCAGGTCTGACTTCCTTATGACCGATAGCCTATTGATAACTGTCCATGCTTTTGTTAGTCTCGTGTCGATGTCTGTCTCGGTCGATGAGACACTGCTTGCTAGGTAGGTGAACTTGTCTACCTGTTTCAGAAACGAAGAAACCATGGCAAACTAGGATACAGCTTTTTATGGTCAAGATTATAGGGATTTTTGAAAAAAGTTGATTATGGGTATTAAAGATTTTCTTTTGGATATCACAGTTCAGAGGGCGTGTTTTTCTTCTGTTATATAATGTTTGATGTAATCAACTTCAAGGCTAACAGGAATTCTATAACAAATATACGTGGTGCCTTTAATAAGTTTCCAGACTTTTTTCGTACAGGTATTTAAAATTGTCGTAGACCCCTGAAAATTCAGTATGTTATTGCTATACATCTTATAAGATGACTGACCAATTTTTATGATTTCAGTTTCAAATCAACAGCTACAGCAGGAATTCGAATACACCCTACTAAAGCCTGATTGTAACGGTTGGTGAATTTCAAAAATCATGCAATCTGGACGTGAAGACACTTTAGAAGAACGATATGCAATAAAATTCTGTTTTAAACTTGGAGAAAATTCTCGAGAAATGTTTGGAATCCTTCAGACTGCTTTTGGACCATCTTGCATGAATTGAGCATCAGTTTTTGAGTGGCATAAGAGATTCAAGGAAGGCAGAGAGTCTGTAAGGGATGATGAGAGGTGTGGTAGGAGTAAGGAAGTTGATTGGCCAAAGGGTTAGGGTTAGGGTTACTATGTTGAGGTTTTAAGGGAGTTGAGGAAGAGATTCCGTCGGAAGAGACCAGCACTCTTCAAATCGGGTTAGTGGCATTTCCACAAGGACAATGCACCAGTCCACAACTCCATCCTTGTCACAGACTATTTGACCAAGATGGGCATCAAGACAGTTGCTCACCCCCCCCCGATAGTCCATACCTTGCTCCCTGTGACGTTTGGTTATTCCCTAAGCTCAGAGGCTGTCGTTATGAGACAATTGAGGAGATGAAAGAGGCTGTGACGAAGGTCATTGACACGCTCACACAAGAGGACTTCCATGGGACCTTCCAGAAGTTGTTGGAACGGTACAACAAGTGCATTGCAGCCGGAGGAGATTACTTGGAAGGGGACTAGAGTTTCATGTGTGTACTATCAATAAAAGTGCCCATATGAAAAAAGTCTGGAAACTTATTTAATGATCCTCGTATTAATGTTAGATTGTAAAATGCATCGTTTCAATATGAAAAGAGAACATGGAATTATATTGTCAGATGTATTTTCAAGAATTATTATTTGTTTGAGTCTTAAAATTTTAGAAGGTAAATGAAGCACTGTTTTCCTCATCGATAAATATGTGTCAAAGTGGACACTATAAAATATAATTAAAAAAATGTGGAATAAAACTTTCGAATATCATCAGAATAATTGTTTCTCTGAGTCTTAGTCGTCATTATTTTTTCTTAAAGTATTTTATGCTTCGTTGATGGGTATTTATGCAAAAGTTGAAATCATTTTCTGATTGGTTTATCCAAGTAGATATTCTCTGATCAATTAGAAACCATTGATTCCTAGTAATGAGTATAGTTGCTAATAAGCAAATAATTGGATATCACTGACAAGTCACTTGAAAAAAAACCAACAATCTCAACAATTGTTGGTTAGTGATAATTAGGCCACCACATGCCCGCTTTCAATCAAAGATATAAGTTGCATGACTGCTATTCCTATTTTAATGATAGTCTTGGTTAGACTTCAAAAAGAACCCAGTTGTTGTGTTTACTAGCCAAAAAAAAAACAAAAAACAAAATTAAAAAAAAACATTTTGAAAAATAAAATCTTTCGAAAAAATGTAACACAAAATACGTAAAGATTACTGTTATCAGATTGATGCATTTGAAAATTGCTTCTGAGGAGAAAAATAAATATCTAAGATTTAAGAATATTTAACATTTAATAAACCAAAGTTTTCTCTAGACTTTCAGTTTTCCAACAGCTTTCTGAGTTTTATATATACAAGTTTCTGGCGTGTACATTCTTCCCTTATATAACACCAATTTCTCACTATTAACTACGAGTAAAATGCAAATAGTTCAGCTCGAAAAGCAACTGCAAAATTAATTTTCATTTGCTTACTGAAGGGAACTTACGAATTTCTGTGTATAAAGAACCTATTTTCACACACAAAAAAAAAAAAAATGTTATTAGGTTTTATATTCAGTCAAATTATCTGATGGACCGTCTTGGTCCTTCATGACATGTCTTAGGGCAATGAAATCTTATTGGCTGCGGTTATCTCTTCTCCAAATGATACGTGACCGATTGTACCACTGATTGAATTATTCTAGATATGAAATCTAGAATTATTCTATTATCTATTGCTAGATGTGAATTTGTCTTTCGCAACACAAACTAGCTCAGCTCGAATTTGAACTCTGACTTTATCAAGTTCATTTTATTGCCATTTTGACAAGTTGGTTTGTATTGTTATGAAAAAAGAGAATCACAAAGTCAAAAAGAATCTTCTGGGAATTTGTTAAGTTCTGTAATTTTGTCTAGATGGAAGAACATATTTTGGTTTATCACGGAAATGAATAAAGCCTTAGAAAAGTTATATACTCTTTGTCTTATGTTTATGAAGAAATAATGCGTTTTTTAATTGTACATTATTATAATTGTTTTATTCCTAATGAAGAAAAGATTTTAAAGTTCAATTACCTCGAACATATCGGAAGATTTACATTGTGCGCTTAAAAGATCAAATGTACGTTAATTAACTGGATTATTGTTGCAAACGATAAAAACGATTACTATTAACTTATACATTAATTAAATGTGCAGTAGAGAATCTCCTGGAGTTGGATGCTGAAGATTATTGCAAAATCATCGTCAGCATATCGGGCTAAACTTAGATTTTCATCAGCAGAAACGAGATGGGCATATTGTCGTAGTGTAATGGTTAGCTTGTTAATCTTGCCAACCTCTAATTTCTGAGTGATGAGTTCGATTCTCATTATGTGTCACATACTAGCGGCCTTGGGACAAATCTGTAGCACGTTTAGTTGGGGTCACGATGCTGTAATAAGCTAGGTGGTGGTGGGGATCACGGTGTTATAATAAGCTAGGTGGTGGTGGTGGGGATCACGATGCTGTAATAAGCTAGGTGGTGGTAGTGGGGGTCACGATGTTGTAATAAGCTAGGTGGTGGTGGGGATCACGATGTTATAATAAGCTTGGTGGTGGTGGTGGGGATCACGATGCTGTAATAAGCTAGGTGGTGGTGGTGGGGATCACGGTGTTATAATAAGCTAGGTGGTGGTGGTGGGGATCACGATGCTGTAATAAACTAGGTGGTGGTGGGGATCACGATGTTATAATAAGCTAGGTGGTGGCAAGTAAAACTCTTATAGAAAAACAGAAATATATTAAAAGAATGCAGATCAGACTGGGGCTGCATCTGCACAAATCTGACTTTCTTTCATTGTGACTGGAAGAAATGAACCCAATTGCTATCGCGAATTTTTGCTGGGGTGCACTGTGTTAGTACTAATAATACTTTAGCCTCAAAACCATATTTGACCCTTGGGTCATTATCTGATGAAATCTTTGTTGTAGGCACTGTTGCTGTTCTGTCAACAATAATTGAATAATTTTATAAATTTGGTGCCGTTAAAACTTTGCAAGAACTAAAAGTATGATATGGCTTCCTCAATGAAAAGGAAACTTGATAGAAAATAAAGTGCTTTATTTCAAAGAGGGAGTGGTTTTGACAGATGTGTGCAATTTTGGCGAGACACGAAAACCGGTGGAAAAATGGACTGACTAATTATTTTCTCTTAATCTTAAGGTATCTCGTTCATGTGTCTGCGCACGTATATGTGTTTAAACATGTATTCACACACACACACACACACACACACACACACACACACACACACACACACACATATATATATATATATATATATATATATATATATGTATGTATATATATCGTACACGTCAAATTAGCTTTAATCATTCTAAGAGCAAAATTGACAAGAGATTTGCAAAAGAAAAAGGAAACACGAAGTTTGAAAGCTCAATAATGAATGTTTGATGGAAAAATGAAGAAGAAAAAGGAAAAACAAAATACCACACACACACACACACACACACACACACACACGCACACACACACAAAATCCCGAAAAACCCAAACAGATGACAAATATTTTTGTTGGAAAAGGGTGAGTCACTGGTGAGTTTAGAAATGGCTTTTTGTCTGGAGTTGATGGAAACTTAAGTAAAAAAGAGTCAAAACGTTTACTTAGTCCCTGGGGCGGCTCTCTTGAAGGTAAGTAGGTGGCCTAAACGAGACGACCCGGCCTAAGCTCCCCAAATTAAAGTAATGTAATGTGGTGAGCCCGAGTAAACTTGAACCGATGTCGCTGTTTGTATACAAATGACCATATCGGATTACTTGGCAGCTGTCTTTGATGTCTGATCGAGCCTGTGACTGTTGGTCGGTCTTGCTTTGGCAAGTTTTGATATCACACACACACACACACACACACACATATATATATATAGAGAGAGAGAGCGAGAGAAAGAGAGAGTATGCGTGTATTTATCAAAAAACCTAAGTATCGTGATCATGCAGGTATATACCATTCGTACAAACTAAAAAGATTTCCTCTATTGAGACAGACAGACAGACAGACAGAGAAGGGATATTTAAAGGTGAGTGGAAAGGAAATACATTGGAAATCTATTTGGAACCAAATTCGTTGGGATTAGTATTGTAGAATATAATAAATAGTAAACATAGTAAATAAAAACGTACAAATTGTGTTCTGTGTAAAATGTGACTAAATGTAATGTACAATGAAATAGAATCATCGCCTTCTCTTAAACGGAAGGTTGGAAGAGATTGTAAGAGTCATATAACTCTTAAGAAACAGAAGTACATAGATAAGTGTAATAGAAAATAGATGCTCTTTGATTTTAAAAACATTTATGCTATGCTCGACTTACAGACAGCTGAAAAATTATGCGTTTCGTTTGAGAACCATTTTTTTACTAGAGAAAAATTAGAAATTAGGAGGAAATAACGCGTCTAAATTCAGTTTTTATCTAAGCTCGTGAGATAAAACCAAATTTAAAAAAAATGGAAAATTGAATGAAAAAATAGCTTTAATTGTATGAAAAATATTTTAAAGAAAAGAAAGTATAAAATAGTTCAATATGAAAAGAGAAGTGACCTGAGTAAAATATAGATGAATGTTCGTCTGTGATTTGCTTCAGGTGGATGGGATTATGACTTTTGCTTTAGTTAAATGCTTAAAATTCAATAATTTAGAATTATTGTTCCCAAGTATTAGTGTTAATATATAATATCATATATGGTATCATATATAATATATATAATATCATATATGAATACAACAGATGTATATATTTAAGCAATCCCTCCGCCAAGAGCAGGATGTGACACAAGGTCAATTTTTTGCAGAGTACAGCTGGTCTGAATTCAGAGTTTTTCTTCTCCTGGACTGGTTGCCTTTACCGATAATTGGAGGTAGAAAAGAAGTATTCATGCCTTTTTCAAGGGCATATGGGCCAAGTGAAGCACAAGCAACTCCATCAAGGATTTGAACTCAGGTCACCGATTCCATTTCCGACGCCGATAACTGTTACACTGCATGCACTAAACAATCATCATCATTATCAAGTTACGCTGTTAACACGGATTTCCCAGACTCTCTTTCTCCATCCGTCCCTATCATCTATCGCTCCTGGCAGATTTTCCAAACTACATCCTGTGTCCACATAGAGCTGTTGTAGATAAGTTCTTGCCGGTCGGTCAACACTGGCACGTCCATGTGTAGGGGTCCATTGAAGAACATCACTTATGAATTCCTCCTTTCTTCTGCAGCAGTGTTCCGTTTGTCTTGTTTGTCTTACTGGGATGGTTTTTAAGATGAGAGGTAAGTGGACATTCAGCTGCTGTTTCGTGGGGTGTTGCTTCTAGGATTTGTTCAATATAGTCTGTAGCATTCTTGTGTAGTCCCCATCTAGCTTTTTCTCAGTGCGTTTAGTCAGTGTCTCGGTGGTACATCCATATGTTTATATTGATACAACTGCTGCTTGGAAGAAATCCCATTTTATTTCATCGGATAGATCAGATTCCTATATGATCGATAGCAGTCTACGCCTTCGTGAAGCGCATAATATCACTTTCAGTTGGTGAGACAGTACTGTCGAGGATCGTGAACTTATCTACTAATTTCAGAGGACCGCCATTTAGAGGGGAGATGGCTCCTTCATGTTTAAAACACATCTACTCCGTTTTGTTTGCGTTCATTTGGAAGCAGATGTCTTCTGCTGCCTGCCCCGGGCTATGCAGCAGGGATTCGGCTTGGGTAGGTGTATTTACAAGAAGCGCTGTATCATCTGCATAGTCTGTGTCCATTATAGTTTCTGTGCCATTTTCTTTAATTAGATCTATCGACATTCGAAGTACGTAGTCTAGGCAGATTATAAACATATATAGTGCTAATGTTGCCTTGCAACAATGTTGAAGAAGTCTGTATCAGTTGGAGTCGTATGAGATGAAAATTGAGTTTGGTCAGTAATTCAAAGAACCTATTAAAACAACGAATAAAACAACAAATTTCTCTTCAGTTTGTCGACATAAAAAGTAGTAAAAATGGCAAAATAGAATAAAAATGTCATACCAGAATATACTGGGTCACTTGAATTGGTTGACATTAATTTATAAAAATTTATCAGACTGCATATTATAGATAGATATTTTATCAGACTGCATATTATAGATAGATATTGATAGATATTTTAAGATGACAAATATCAGTGTCAATAATTTCTTCCATTCTTTGTTCTATGTATAGAATTTTATTTGTCGACACTCAACTGAACAACAGTGAATGCCGCTTTCATTCGTAAATAAATTCAACATGAAGCAATGAAAATTCAAAGCATTTACACTTAACACAACGAAAAGTTTGTTTTGTCTTTTCAATCCATATTGCAATATGACAGACATATGACTTGTTTTTTGCCTTTTCACGTGAAATGTATGAAATTGTTTTGTGTTTTTTTCCTTCCAATTTTAGTATATGTACCGCCGAAGCTAGTTTTGTGTTTTTCCTACTTCAAAGAGCGTCGACATTTTTTTTCCCACTGGTTAACTTGTAATTCTGTAATTATAGAACTAGAAGAGGATGGGCTTTTCCTGCCATTGAATTATTTTCCATTCTATTAATTATTGTGATATTTAAACTAAATCTGGTTTCCATTTAAAAAAAAATGGTATTAGGCTGTGAAAGATATATTTAGTATTCTGTGAGGTGAAAAAAGGAAAAAAAAAAAAAAGAAGAAATTTAATTAGTAAAGTTGAGCGAAAATGAACTTAGAATTTCTCCCAATTTCGGGAAAAAGAAATTACCCTGACCTTAGGGTTCCCGATGACTATTTGCAAAAATTTATTAAATATAGTTTAGTTTTACCACCAAGTAATTCGGTAATAATTATTATGCGAAACCAGCTTGTTAGCCATTACGACAAGGCATCCGATATGACTATTTGTAGCCATTTTTCGAAATAAATACTAGCATATATATAACTGTGTAGGTAGCACTTTCAAACAGTGTGTGTGTGTGTGGGGGGTGATCAGACATTCTGCTGCGCTGTTTTTAACGATCTTTTTACGCATTTCACTGGTATGTGTAAACATACTTTTGATTTTATTTTTTGTTTTTTGATCTGAGAAATAAGAATCTGGGTCTGCAGTCACCCCCTCCACCGAAACACGCAAATCAGGCACCCATTATTGTTATTTCTGCAGGTGATTTTTGTTCACGTCGTCTTTGATTTCATTTCTTACTTCATCTTTGACCTGGTGTTTTGCCGATCTAAGAAGATATTATTTCTTATTTGGTATCACGTTTCGTTCATGTCTGCTTATTGCTACTTCCGATGAATTAATTTCACGATCAATTTACTAGTTTGTTTTTGGTTTTGTTTTTACGTTTATTCTTTTCTTAGCTGTATTGTTATATACAGCGAGCATTTCTTAAATTCAGTACAAGGCTCCAAATGTGGGGCTTTTCGTGAGGATCGAATCTATTACTAATTGATCTACGAAACTAGCTTGTCTTTATTTATTACTTAGCATAGGCCGTAATTATAAGGCATCCAGTGATAATTAAACTCATTAGTAATTGTCTCTGTTTTAATTGGATAATAATCTACATGTCTTTGTATCGAAACCTGGTCGTAATAGAACACCTGAAAATCAAGGAAGGACTTATTCCCTCTTAAGTTTTAAAAACTAAAGATTATAAAGTGTTTTTATAAAATATTACGATTAACGAGCGAAGATTTTAATCTATTTTGAGTTAGCAAAATAAACTTGAATGTCACTAATATGTAATATCATAAAATGTCTTCAGTTTTTTAGAAATGTATTTTATTTGGTAGTTTTGTGGTTGTCTTTTACTTTACTTTTTATCAATTTTAGTGTTATTTGGAAGGTTTGTTTTAGATTATTATGATTCAGTTATAAGTATTGTTTTCTGTGGCGTATTTTGTGTTTTAGAAGAGAATTTCGATCAACGATCAATTTCGAAATATGCTCAGCAAATTATTATAATGTTTTCATCTCATGAATGATTAAAGTACATTATTTTGCCCACATCTACCTAAGTCAAATATTATTTCTGATTGTAAGAGTATTTAATTGGTCCTGTTTTTGCTTCCATTTTGTATTATTGGGATTTTTTTCTGTTAAGTCCTAAACAAAGTTTCAAGAGAGGTATTTGAAGTTTCTTTTATTGAAAACTGGAAAAAGGAAAGCTCAAACACTAAGTAGATTTTTTTATGCTAAAAGGTTTTATAAAACAAAGAATTGTTTATACTTTCAATTTGTTCAAAATGGATAATGAAGTTCTTTCTAAGTGAAACTGCTGTATAAATCGTTCCTTGTTGCGGGATCGATAAATACATCGATCCTGCAAACATTTATAAAAAAGAAAGTGATGTGATGCGGACTAGGCAGGGAGATGACAAGGACGAGATGGTTAAGTTTGAAATACCGACTTTTTTTTATATAGCGAATCGTATACGAAGAATTTGAGTGTGCAGAGTCCTTACGGCTGAATATAGTTCATGCTTTTGGTATATAGTCTCTGCGGTTTCGAAAATCCATTCTGTCGAATGCAGTCCATGTTGATGTCGAAAGTGTAGATTCGGCAGTCTTATTGTTCTTGACGACAGCAAGTCAAAAGAATCTGGAACAAGTCTTGATGCCATGGGCCGGCCGTAATTAAAGTTGTGTGGCTAGTGTTACGGCCACCGGCCACGGTAGGATTATAATGCGGGGAGCAAGGACTACTATGAGAATCGGAAGTGGGGCAGGCGATTGGCGAGTCTCCGAGCCCTAGCAACAGTGGAAGAAGCAGCCGAGAAGGGGCAAAGGTCTTGACCCAGATAAGGAAAAGACATGCCATTGGTCGAGGCAGGGAGGGCGTTTTACCGCCAAAAAGAAACGAAACCCAAAAAGTCAGTTTCGAGCTTCGCCAAGGAAGAGAAAGGTCGCCTTTTCACGTGGTCCGGTGAAAGGGGAAATTCTAGTCACAGAATGGCCTAATAGAAGCCGGCGACTCCGTTGGGTAAGAACTTGAGGCTCAACGTAAAAGAAAAGGAAAATAAAAACTGGTGCCTTGCAACTCGTTAATAGGAGATTAACGAATATAAGAAAAAAAATTAACAAAAGAAAGGAAAGAAAAAAAAAGGTTAGTAAAAAATTTTATCACGGATAATATACGTAACCTAAATAAAGGTCCGTATCAAGACTATTCCAAAGAAACATTTTTGAGGTTGTTCATCAGCAGCTAGTTTCGGCGGAAAACATATTTGTTTAAAATTTGTATATCCATATTAAAGACGAAGAGGAGAGACTTTTGTTCTTCGGTAAAAAAAAAAAAAAAAAGAAAAAAAAAGGAAGTGAAACAAATTAAAAACAAAACAAAAATAGGGAAGTTCCCTCCCTTTAATTGTCAAGGGAAAAACAAGATGTGGATATAATTTTAAAACAAGTTGAAAAAAAGAAAAAAGAAAAAGGAGAACTCTGTCTTATTGGAAGGACATAGTCAGATACTATTGGGAGCGACTTGTCCTCCACATTTCTGTATTTTTTTTTGTTGTATTCGTTTTGCTCTTTGTTTGTCTGTTGTTACAGTTGTGCTTTCTTTAAAATAAAAAAAATGTAAGAATGATACATATATAAAGAAAAGGAGAAAACCAACTACGCGTCATATTGTTTGTCCGGTTCAGAATTCCCCACGTGTTCATTCATATCACGTCGACCTCTTTAACCTTGAAACACCCTCATTCGTCCGTGGTCTTAGTGACCCCCCACATAGGACACCGTTCATATCTCGAAAAATTAAAAATACGTGTGAAAACCATTAGACTAGGTATCTGAGGACAGTCGGAGAGCGGGACGTGTGGGGTCGCAGAAACAGAGTGATTAATGCCCCGGTTGTTGAGTCGTTAGTTAATCGGGGTGTTATCGATATTGAAAAAGGGAAAGCTGGAGTAAAGGGTAGACCGCTGCTGGCTGGTGAATATGCTGGACCTACGCATCGGCTGCTATGGACAATTATTGGCGTCTGGTCGTCGGGGTTCTGGTTGTCAAACATCAGCGAAAAGATGTTCCGTTGATTTGACAGGACTGCTATGTTGGCAGCAAATGGCTGTGGTAAGGCGTCTGGCCGAGGTGCAATGACCGGTGAAAGGCAACGAATTCTTTTTTCCATACGGTTGCTAATAGTTGCTGAATCAACCAGCTGAGTTTTAAAGAAGAAAAGGATTGTGTACTTGCAGGGCTCGCACATGCCCGACATTAGACAGTAATCTTCTTTTTAATTATGTGTAATAATAAAATGAATCATTATACAGCTATGCAAATACTACCCGGTTTACTTAACAGTTAAAAACTACTTTCGAGATGGATCACTGAATTGATTTGTCTGAAAAATAGCCTCACTGACGAACTTGGTGATGCTGTCTATGTTCATACCAGGTTTCGCTTCTGGTTGCCGTAAAAAAATGTTCGCTGACGACGTAGCGTTTTTTAAACAAGGGTTTCCTATGTGAGTTGCCGATGGACTATGATAGGCTAATTCATCTCAAAGTAGAAGTATTTAAAGTTTTTTAAAAGATTTAAATGACTTCCTTCTTGAAAGTTCTGAAAAAAAATTTTGAGTTAGAGACAAAGGGAGATTTTCAAAGACTGAAGAAATGCTTTGCAGGAGGAAGTTTGTATTGGAAGAAAATCTTTAGGCTGACAGCTCAAAATGACTTGACTTCGGTAATTCATTCAAATCCGAATAAGTGAGTCAGTTGAAGTCGGAAAAAGACTCTTAGTGGAAAAAAGATAAGCCTTTTTTTTAGCGACGCCAAGGGCTCTTAGACTCATTGCATAACAAGTGGTGATTGAAAAGACGAACTTTCTAGGGTCTTCTTCTTCTTCTTTGCTGTGACGGAAAGCTGCTACTACTTGAGAACTGGCCAAATTCTCTGAGAGCGGAAGTACTCTTGACATTACTTTTATTTAATATATATATATATATATGTATATATACACTTGAGGATTTAGTTGTATGGACGCTACTGAATCAAGAAGGGACTTCAGTCGACTTCTCGATTTAATGGGCCAGAAAGGGTCCTATTCTGTTTATTCAAATTTTGAGTAAAAAGATTTCCGGTACCACCATGGTCATCGAGTTTCAAGTAAACTGTTATACAAAACAATTTTTGAAAGTCATTTGAAATATCTTAATGTTTTGGCCACTTTAAAAAGGATTTAAATTTTATATTATTTTTTCAGTTTGATTCCTTGAACCGTCTAAGGTTCAAGGAATTATATTGAAATATTATTCTTATTTTGTATGAGTACATTTTTATCGTATTACTGCTCTGTTTCAACCACAAATCTTTTTCATTCATGCCGGTTATCAAATATCGAAACCCACTTATCGCTTTAAATATGAATTGGGTTACATTTGCTACAATGAAATAGTATAATTTGTTCAGGACATCATTTCTAATAATTTTTTTACAATTGATATATATAAATATATATATATATGTCAGGGACTCACAACAGTCCTAGAAAGTTACATCAACCGATTTGTGAATCACTTGGCAGGTAGATTGGTAATTTTCTAGTCTGTTTACCTCTGTGTTGGAGGTTCGAATCTGAGAAAAAGGTCCACTTTTATATTTGTTAAAGATAAAGTGAGAAACGAAACTGAATTTTTAAAACATTTTATATGATTAACGATAGAAACGTCTCGATTAATGTGGTATATAAAAAAACTAAGAATTAATAAGACGGAAAAAATTGAAAGCAAGAAAAAAAGATGAAATAATGAAAAATAAGAAAAAGAAAAGAAAATGCCTTAAATATTTTAGGCGTGATACAAACTGCGTTGGTACATTGAAATAAACTGTGATGTTTCCGCGAAAATATTGATATATTGTAAGGTTCTTTAAAATCTTTAACATAAAAGAGATTTGTGGATTTTGTCACCAGTGTGCACAAATACAATATGAAATAAAAATGTTCTCTCTAAAATTGCTATTCCCGAAAAATATTCTTTTATATATTATGTACAAAGTGCAGAGATATAATATCAAAGTTATCCTAAGAATTAATGATTCAGCCAAATTTTAAAAAAATATTTTTTCTTTGATTTTGATTTTAGATCTTCACCCAGTCGACATTTTATTAAAAAGTTTCCGATTTGACGTGAATCACAGCAACAACAGTTTGAAACGCAGCTTCGATTCAGAGAGTCAAGTCTTCGCCTATCGTCTAACACATACAAAGAGTGTCTTGAGTTTTAGTGCTGATAAAATATTTACTAAATGTACTTTCTTCCCAGAAGAATTTTCATTTTTTATTACATTTAAATATGAACCAGACAATTTAAGCTCAACTGGATTAAGTCGAATTAGTCAGTGTATTTTTTCGCTGCGTCATCCGACGAAGAAAGATACTATCATAGCTTTGGAAATTTCAAACAATGATCATTTTGTTTTAACCTACAATAATACTAGAAAGAAGTTTTTTGATATCAGCCTCTCAGAATCAAAATGGCACAGTGTTAGTTTGAGCTTGAGCGAAGACAGCGCCCATCTCGTTCTTGATTGCATAGACGAACAGAAGAGGAAAGTGAGACGTACTTTTCCAGCAATGCTAGACACCAAAGGTTTCGTATTTCAAATGGGGAAATGTTCTCGGAAAACGTTCCCTTTTCAGGTAAGGATCTTCCATTTAAAGAATTATGTTTTAAACAATCCCGTTAGTCGTTAATAGTTACATTTAGTTTAGTTGTTAAACTCTTTCTGGGTCATTTCAAAATGGATCATGCCAAAAGCTGATTCACTTACAAATTCTTGATTACAATCATAATTCTTCATGTTTTCTGCGCTCCATGGCAATCATTTTCTTTCAATCATTTTCTTTGAATCCCATTTTATTTGTGAATGTTCAGATGTAATCACATCGTATCTCAGAGATACTGTAAATGTAACCCCTGTGACGGCAAATTCTTTAAAATCCCAAAACGGGACTTTATTTTTGCACGTGTGAAGACGGGGGAGGTTGGCACTTGATCCCTTGTAGAATAAGTCCTCGTTCAGAGTTTTTTTCTCAGGCATATAAGAACTGGCATATTATGTGGGGGATTAATTTATGACCAGACTGACCGCCGCTGGCAAGGGGTTCCAAATTTCACACTATCCACACACCCACCAGGTCGCTAGTCTTCCTCCCCTAGACAATGGAAGATATGGACCTATAGGTTGAGACGTAATAATATTAATTATAGTAGTCGGTAATTCCGGTTTCCCGTGTGATATTTTAAAGGAGTTAATAGGACAATTTTAAGCAAGATAACATAGGGCGAATAGAAGCTGGAAAAGAAATGTGATATAACAAACTCGTAGAAGACACTGCAAATAACAACTTAGACCATGTGGGAACATTAAAATATATCAATTTTTTACTACACATAGATATACACCTTCAACGTGTCAAATATATAATAAATGAACAGTCCATGAACATAAATGCCTTTCTTCTTTTCTTTTCTTTCGTTTTCCTTCAAATTGAGAGAGAGAGAGAGAGGGTATATAAAATTGGGTATAAGGAGAAACAGTCCCAAGGGAACTTATCGTACTTAGATGGATTCCTGTGGAGAATCTTTCCTCTTTTACGGGCTAATAGACTTTATCTTATTTTTAACACTGGCTTGAAGAAAATGGCTCCTTCGTGTCCGAGATATTTTTTTGTCTTCTTCTACCCGGAGTACTTGGCTTTGGTTCTGTCCCCTACGAACCCTGTCCAACGACTAACTTTCTTATTTTCTATTTCCGCTGACGGGAAGGAGTCCCCACTTCCGTTTTGGGGTCCCAGCCAATCATTTGGCTTCTCTCTTCTTCCCCCTGGCCAGGCGATCCGTTAGGGCTACTATATGTCACCCACGTCAGGTTACTGAGTACAGATAGCTTGCCCTAATTTACTATCATGCCTTAACGGTCATTCTCTGATGGCTTGCCACTGTTAATTCAAATAGGAGGATAGTAGTAATCATATTTCAATCGTCTCAGTGGGACATCACGTGACACCACCAAGATGAGAACGGTTGTGCAAATGATGTAAATAGGAATAACTCCTCATCTTAAAAACGCTCTGAAAATAAAAATCAAGATGAGGACACTAGTCAGTGTAATGTAAAGGAGTCTTCTTTATATCTTTCCTCGTTTCTTCTCCTGGATCCAATGTTTGACTCATTTTTGTGTTGCGAGAATTTAACTGTTACTTTCTATTCTTTTATTTGGAATTTGGTGGATTTGATTTCTTATATTGGCCTGTCCCCTCCTCCTTGCTTCTGATTTACTTTTGAGTAAGGGTCTATAAAGTGACATTAGTCTTGATTTATGTTTTACCCGAATCTGTTTATTAATTTGGGCTAATCACTTGGTTCTTGTAATCATTCTTTGACAAGTCTTTCAAATTTATCCTGCTCTTAAGTATTTTGTATAATTTGAGACGAGTTTTTTTTCCTTTAAGATTCCACACTTTTATATGTCTGGGGAAAAGAAAATTTTCCTGTATGTTTGATGGGCATGATCTTGTCTTCATTTCACAAACTATAGTATAAGTTGGATATTCTTCATCACAATTTCCACATTTGCACAATCTGTGGCAATCATTCATAGTCTCTCTGTTCGTATTTGCTTCATATAGCTTTCCCTTACAATTCTCTGTCCACATCTGCTACGTACTGCTTGTTTGTTACATCCATCTTTGTGGTGTCCAAACTTTTGATATTTTTAACAACGAAGTGCTTTCAGGATAAATTGCTCTACTATTTCGATGTTGTAGCCAATCTTGATTTCTTTCAGGGTGATTAACATCTCAAAGGTTATGATACAGGTGTTTGTTTGGATGTTTTAATCGTTAATTTTAATAGACACCTTTTTTAAATCTGGGACTTCATGGCTTTTTAGCTTTGTTTTGTTTTTTTTAATTTCTTCAATAGTGCAGAAGACGAATTCTCTACTTTACACCCCTTGAAGTTTATGCTTTAATTTTCATTTCAAGAAAGGAGTTCATTTTTAGTAGAAAATCTGCATATTTTTTCTTACCCACCTTCACTAAGATCGTTCAATTTGTCATGTTTTTTGCAGCTTTAGGAATAGTCTTCGTTGAAAGAATTATTTTGAAGAAATTAAGAAACCAAAACTTTTTTATGTTTTGGTTTCTTAATTTCTTGGTATAGTGGCATATGAACTTTCGTGCTTCATTTAATGCCGAAACCATCTTTGTAGAAGAACATTAGTGGTAGTATTTAACCTATAGCTGAAGGATAGGGGGGATTTATTCCTTTCCGAAGAGTATTTGCTCGAAAGTAAACGTCATAGCGCGACTGGAGTTCGAACTCGCTTATTACGATGTCGCAGTCCAGCGCATTAACCATTTGGTCACGGGAAATCCCTCTAATTAAAAAAAAAGAGATAGCTGTGTCAAAGGAGTCACCACAATTGGTTCTAACATTATGAAACTTGGAAATGACCTTTTTGCTTGTTCTTCATCAGAATCAGAGTCTCTTGGTTAAACCAACCAAGAGACTCTGATTCTGATAAAGAACAAGCCTTATGTTTTTTGTCAACTTCACCGCTCCTGCTCCTCAAACCAGCATAGAGACTAGTCTAATCGGAAATATCAAAGGAAAATTAAATTCACCTTGGTAAGACTTGGATATAGGACAATATACTCATGTTTAAATGAAGCTGCAAGCACCTGTTTTCCGTTGGTTTCGCCACCCGTGAATTTAGAGATATCATTTATGACGTATTGGATAATAAATTTTTTTCCGAATCAAGGCTTGGCGTGATCAGACGATTAATCAGATCGGGCCTCTTTTATCGCTCGTTGGTAAGAACCAGAGTGGAATGTTGTATTTCTCATTACCACAATCTCTAAAATCATGGACCAGTATGCCACTACATACATCACGAACCACCAGCCATGACCAATTGGTAATCCCCTTGAGGGTGAGTTATACCTCTCTGCAGAGAATGCAGTCAGCGTATTCTGACTGGCCAGTCATTAATTGCAGGACCTCTGTGAAATACTTAATTTTGTTAGACGTATAAATATCTCCTCACAAATCTATATTATTTAGAGTGGAAACAAATTATCAGTTAACGACAAAGATGCCTTTTTTAAAAGAAATTCACTGGCTAAAATATTGATGGAAGGGAATTGCATAGCAAAGAAATATAGTGAATAACCGATGACGTCATTTGTATGCCTTTCATTGCATCTCTCAAAACAACAAAGCTTACTTGGAAGTGCCTATCACCTTGCCAAGTAACAAGCGACAGGTTGTACAATGTTGCATCGTATCAGCAGCAAAAAGTAGATACAATTACATTTCAAATTGGAGATGCAAAAGTTATCAGTTCAGGTGCAGAATTCTAGTTTAATCTATTACATAAATATTCAAGTTAATAGATTATATTAAAGATGAAATTTTTCAAAATTTCAATACAAAAAATAACGAAGCAATTGTATTGTTGAGAAGATGCTGGAAAAAATTCCAAATATTTTTAAATGGTACAAGTTTCTGGCGAAAAGGGTGATCAAATGAAAAGGTAACATTGGGTAATTTAAGTTTGCTAAACTTACTAATAAAAAGATCCGTGGCGAATTAAGAAAAAAGAAAAACTGATTTAACTTCGCAAAATTTGAATCTAAATTTCTTTTCTTTACTGAATATTCAGTAAAACTTATCTTTGTCTAAAACAAAGCCGATTAGAAATTCCAAGCGAGGAATTTATCGAAATTTTTGGATCAGGAATTTTCATTGTTGACACATATTGAATTTTTCTCTTTCAATCGAATTATCGAATGAAGAATATAATCTGTCACAATAAAATCAATGAGTTTATTTGTTTCTTTCAGTAAAAGCGTTATATACACTGTCAGTTCGATTTTGATATCAGATAGGTTTTGTAATTTGTAAATATCTACACCGTCGTCATTTTAAGTAAATACAAATATTGAAATTGAAAAGAAAACGACATTTCAGAAAGATTTTATTTTTAGTTTACCTTTAATTTTCACGTAAGGAACTAGATAATGTGACGTTTCGTAATTGTATCAATCCCATTTAGGATATTGTAATTATTAACTTAATCTGTATTTATTATTATAGTATTTAGACATGGAAATAATAATTGTTTTCGTCTAAATTAGGTTATAGCCGACGACTGCAGAGTTTTCCAGATTTTAACTTGGTTCTTCTTATATTCATCAACCTAATACACTTCTATTCATCTTCATTAATTAACAGGGTCTAATAAAAGAATTGCTCTTCTTACCCGGTACCGACGCGACAAGCTTTGCCTGTACTAAAAATGATGTCAAAGTAGAAAGTCGAAATATCTTAATTTTACCAGGTAAGATTTAGTCATAGCTCTTCTGATCTTCAAAATTTCTTCGAGCCCACCTGTGTATTTCAAAAACGCAGGCAGACAATTAATTTTTTGGTTTATCAAAAAAACAAAAAACAAAAAAAAAAAAAAAAAACCCCAAAAAAACAACAACAAATGATAGGAAATCCACGAAAAACATTTAATTTTCAATTAAAAGTAACATTGTTCAGATTTTAACATATTTCTCATAAAGGTTTGTGTGCCTATATTCCAAAGCATTGACTATGAGCTTGTTTGTCGATGTTCCCCAAATAAGATGTCGTGCCAAAATTTCCAATTATCTTTTAAGCAATGTTATCTTAATTTCTATTTCATAATATTAACAGCTAATTTATTTAAAAAACAAATTGAAACTGATAAATTTTCTTTCTTTTAAATCTTACACTGAGTAGAGCGGCAAATTTCTTATGGACAAAACCAAGACCAAAGTGAAATTCCAAATGAAAAAAGCTGCACATGGAAAGATATGGGAAATATTGCATACGACTTGAAAAAAAATTTACTCAAAATATGCTTGAATGGAATTTGGCGGGACACACCTGATCAACGTAAGTATCAACATGAAACAACAATTATTAGTTGTAATTCTTTTTATTGTGTGATGGTTATGAATTTGTTAAAGATTAAATGACTCATAAAAGTCAAGAATATTTGATTAACAAGATCGTGTTGTGGACTTAAAGGTTTTTATTATTACTTTATATCAGAACAATGAGATTAAATTGTACTTGAATCATTAATAAAATTTAAGATAATCTAATATGACAATAGCAGCAGCAGCAATAATAATAATAATAATAATAATAATAATAATAATAATACCTTCACCTTATTAGGGAATTGAAGAAACAGTGGAATATGAAAGTGACGTTTATACCAATTGTAATTGGTGCTCTTGGTACAGTCACCAAAGGATTACTAAAGGGACTGGAGGGCTGAAAATAAGAGGACGAGAGGAGACCATCCAAACTACAGCATTATTAAGATCGGTCAGAATCCTGAAAAGAATCCTGGAGACTAGAGGAGACTTGCTGTCACTCAAACTTCATAGAGAGAAACCATCAGCTAACGGTGGTGTGAAAAAATTGAAAAGGAATGAATGATAATAATAATAATCAAAGACTTTTATTGAAAATGTTTGTGTGCATGAACAAATTGAGGTAGATATCGTGTTTTGTAAATGAACAGAAATTGCTCATTTCATTATTTTTCTCATTTCATATTTAATGCAATTGTTATCTTCTCTTACAATTCTCTGTTACCTTTGGAGCGGACAATTTGAAAAAACTTAGAACAACTTTTATGTTCTTGTTGTCCTTCCCCAGGGATTATGACCTCATGTGTCTTTATCAATGCTTTCTGCACTAACGTTGTATTTTTAAAGATCCACAGAACGGGGATCAATGCAACTCAGTCACAGGGTTTTGTGAAGGGTCTGGAGGTTAATAGGAATCAGTTGCCGAGGACAGTAGCAACTCCAAGATAGAAACAACTCCGGTAACAATAGCATTATAAGTTTTTAATGCAATGATATTTATGTAACCATATACAATAGTGAAAGAAAAAATTTCGCACACTAGGTTGGAGAGAAAAGATATGGTTAGGAATTTTGCAGGATTTCTTGCTTTATACTAATTAACATTGAGTTTTTTAGCGTTAAAAGTAGTCTTGGTTGGGTTTGAAGAATTTCGGAGACCTGGAATTTTTTTACTTCTTTCGTCGGAGTTTTCTCCTATCAGGAAGATCTTCTAGCGTTAGTTTTGGAGTCTCGTCTTTCTCCTTCGGTTTTCCTTTTCTTTTCTGGTTAAAGCAGTCTCAGAGTCCATATTTTACAGAAGACATTTGTAGACTTAACACTTCTGATTGGTCAGCCAATTAGGACTTAGCTACTGTTCCCGGAGTTTGAAAAGGGAAACAAAAATATCTCGATCCCTTTTTGACAAAACAGTGTTATTTTGTATCACATTCTCATTGGTTAGTCAATTACGAATTATATCATTAGCCCTTCATCGAGGGCCCAGCTTTCATTTATAGAGATAGACAAGGAGGTAAAAGAAATAAACCCTCGAACCCGTGTTTGATTGGTCCTGGAATTTTGTCCTTTCGATTCCACATTGTGCAATTTTGAGAGTTCTGGCAGTGCAATTTGCCTGGGTCTACGGTTAGCACCTGAAAATTTTGTCAACTTTTGTAAACTTGATAAGTTTACAAAAGTAGCTTCATTTACCTTTACTTGAAATTCCAAACTCACAAGAATTAACCTTTATCCAACATTTTGATTTTAATGTTTTATATTTTGGGAAAATTACTTCTGACTTACAAAAAATCTTTTCTTCTCTCGTTTATAAATTTTAAACGCCGTGGAAATCCTTCTTGTGTCATCCGTTTTAGTCGCAATAATTTCCAAAACTTTTGACTATTCTGATTATTTTCCGACTTATCGTTTGAGACAACAAAAATTGAATATCGATATTGTTTTTCTCTCAAAATTATTTAAATTACTAAAAATTGAGCCTTGAATGGAAATGGATTAAATATTCCTAAGAGTAATTAATAATTTCAAGATAGGGTTGAAAATAATTAATAACCTTCAGTTGATTAAAGAAAATTTCGGAAAATGTAATGACAACACTTATTTTTAGTCATCACCGTGAAGATGGATATCATTCCATACGACAATATAAGAGGTGTGATCAAAATGTTATTAGACTAAATGTTTGATTTAAAAGAAGACTAAAATTCAAGATTAAGTAAAGATGTGTGTTAGCAGAGAAATTTATAAAATAAGGGGATGGTGTCTTGACGTCTAGATTTTGTATTGACAAGTCAGTGCCAATTATCAATACTTTTAATCAGAAGACTCGAAACATTTTCATCACTGGTTTTTATGGTACACAGGATTATGCAAGCATAGCACCTTCTATACTTACCAAACTTTGCTCCATGCGACGTTTTCTTGCTTCCTAAATTGAAAATTTATATCACAGGTAATATTTAGGGACGTGTAGGATATTAAAAGAAATATGAAAGTATTGTTTCACACTATATCAAAAGAGGAGTATCTATTAAGATAATTTGATTGAATACCAAAGTGACAATTTTGAAGAAAATTAACGTTACACTCATTGTTCATTCCTGACTTGGTAA
Organism: Sepioteuthis lessoniana; assembly: GCA_963585895.1. Lineage (NCBI taxonomy): Eukaryota > Metazoa > Mollusca > Cephalopoda > Myopsida > Loliginidae > Sepioteuthis > Sepioteuthis lessoniana. The sequence continues at coordinate 37,560 of CAUZXS010004404.1, forward strand.
ATACTGCTTCAGTCTCAATACTTTTTGAACATATTTATTGAAAGAAAAATACCAGTTCTATATAAGCTCTTCTATTGCAGATCGATGCCGGTTGGACTATGTTGAATGGTATCAAGATTTAATGGTGGAAGGGGGTGCAGTTGATGTGGAGGTGTTTTCTATTTCGGGTGAAGGATTATTTGCCGCTTTTGCTAGTAACGCTCCAATTGAAGAGAAAGACAAAAACATAAACTACACAAACAGATGGAAATCAAAAAATAACTACAGCAGAACTTCAGCGATTTTCAAATGGATCAATGGAAAGTTTATGCTTTACCAAACTTTACCCACCGATGCAGCCCACTCCTTTAAGAGTTTTAAAATTGGACAACAGGTTATAAGTGCTTTTCATCTTTAACAAGTGTTACGATTTTTACCAAATAAACAGATAACATCTTTTTTCATTTCTTTATACATTTCTTTATAGAGCACTGGCAAAAATAGCAGTCAAAATCAAGATAAAGTTTAAGTTGTTAATTGTTAACTTTTCACACTAATGAAATAAAAAAAAAACAATCAAGTTTACTATAATGGTTTCATGAATTATTAAAACTCACTTAAAAGCTAATTACTTATTATTTAGAAAAAGTTCTGTTGTAATTAAGTGCAGATGAATAAATACATATTGTAAAAGAAGGTTTTCTATAATTGGAATTTGATTGTTATTTTCTTTGAGAAATTATAATGACAGGGTGAGTGCGAACGAAGGTATCAAACTATTATTATCATTTCAAATTTCTTTGTTCTCTATGTGAGAACATTCTAATATTATTGTACTTACAAAATCTTCATTTTGATGTTTCATATTTACAGTGGTATGCATACATCAGATAATAATGATAATAATAATAGGAAAACTCACAAAAAGTGAATTAATAATAAAACACCGATAAATACTCTAAAAAGATGAAAAGAGATTTTGAAGTTTACATTAGACATAATTTATATATTCAATTTTAGCATCTGTTGGACTATTTCATTTTTTTTTTAAATTTCAAATAAATGTACTGTTATATATAAGGAAAAACTAGTTGGGATATAAGAAAATTTTTGAACCGACTGGAATCTGTTAAAAAAATTTCCTTATATCCCAACAAGTTTTTCCTTATACATTTAATTTACATTTAATTTTGCATTTTCTTTAAATGTGGTGATGTCGTAATTGTATTATTTGTATTGTTGTTCTTCATAAATCCTCATCATTATTTAATTTTCAGTTTCTTAAATTCTTCATTGTGTCTTTACCTAAGACCTAGCTTGAGGGAAGGTAGTGATTATATGTACTCTTTTACATTCTTACTTTCGCGTGCTACTTTTCTTGTTACATTGATAGTACACTCCTAAGTAGATGAGCAGTTCCGCAAAGTGCAATTTTTTGTATTTCATATTGGCAGGAACTGCGAGGTATTTTGTTTATGTGTTTATTTGTCCCTATTTTGATCATACCCAGTGTTCCCACAATCAGTGGCACGGTGGCAGTTGCCATATTTTCTTCAATTTCTACTTCCATCTGTTGGCACTGGCCTACCAATTATAAGGCATATCTTTATACTCCTTAACCACAATATCTGGTCTATTTTTCTTCAGTTTTAGGTCTGCTAAGATAGTAAAGTTCTAGAGAATTTTTATTCTAGAGAATTTTAGTTTTTGTTCGAGAGAATTTTAGTTTTTATCACTTAGAATATTCCGAAAATTGTCTTCGTTTTTATATTCATAACATTTTGGCCGATATATTCTTCGGCCTTCTTCTGGTGTTTCATGTTGAACTCGGGAGCCTATACAGAACCTGGAACTGAGCCCTTTATTTAATCCACGGGGGTAGATTGTTCTAATTCCGTTTACCATGACCAGGTACAAGAGTTAAGCTAGAGTAAGTATTCGTTGTTATCTTACCTGCAGTTGGGATTGAACCAACAACCCCCAGATAATTTCACTCTGAAGCACTTTCCGCCCTTACGTCTTATCCACAACACCATGTTTTCAGTGTGAATTTTCGGGACTTATAAACCTAAAGTTGTCATCAACCTATGAGATACTACTTACTTATCTGTGATTTTTTTTTTTTTTACTTTAGCTCATATCGCTCTTTTCTGGATTCATCTCTATAATAGGCCAGCTCAACAGGTGACTGTCGCCCAACAAATGCACGCCTTCTTTAAGACGTCTTACTCTCCAATATTTTCCCCCTATCTATGAGTTTAACTTCATCCCAAAGTTTTCCTTTTTCTTTCTATACATGGTCACTCTTACCTGACTTTTTGACCTTTTTCCGACATACTGCAACATTCGATGTTCCTCTATCCTTACTTTTTAGTGGGCGGCATGTCTCACTTTTGTGTACTTTATCATAACTGCATAGGATGGAGTACACAGAATTCTTAGTCATATTCTATTCTCTTTGGGGCTTGACTTGGTGGAGATATCTTCGAAGAGTCGTGCCACTCCTGATATCATATGGACTACATATCTTTTGAATCTTTCTTTTCGGTCAAGAATACTTAACATTTGTTGTAACCACACATGGTTAACGGAATTAGAAAGATCTACCCCCTGTAAAGGACTCAGTTCGAGGTTCTGTGTAGGCTCCCGAGTTCGACATGAAACACCTGAAGAAGGCCGAAGGACATTTCGGCCGAAACGTTGTGAATATAACAATGAAGACAAAGACAATAATCCGAATGTTCTAAGGGATAAAAATTTATCAGACTTCATCAAACATTTTGACAAATAGCTTTAATTTTTGTTTTTGGTTCTGGTTGATACTTATGTAATTTTTTTAGATTTCAGTCTTCTATAGTATTTGTATATTTTCTAATGAATATAATGTCCTATTTTGTCATACCCTTCTTTATATTCTATTCGTGTTAGGATAAGTGAATTATTATTATTGTTGTTATTATTATTATTATTATCATTATTATCATCATTATTACGAATCAATACAGATTTATTGGTAAAAATCCATGTTAAAAATGATTTTTTTTCTTTAAAGTATGTTTTTCGTTCGTAGTCAATTTTTGTGTTGTCAGAAACAAAGAAAAACAGTGGAAGAGACATTACCTTTCGCATAGCTCACAAATTCCTCTCTGTTCATCTGGACGACTCGCCTTGGGGTTATTGTTGACGATTTAATCTTGAATACTTTATCAGTCATCTCTAGATGCTCCATATTTGTGGTCTTATTAGATACGTGCACATAATATTATGACCTTAGAGCGGAATAAAGTCAGAATGGAAACATTTATAAAAAGTGATAAACAAGGTGAAAGACAGAAATAACGAAAATAGGAGTTTTATCTGTTTTTTGATTAATAAATATTTTCATTTATCTAAAGCGAATAAATATAAATAAAATAATTGAATGTTTGAATTATGAACATTTCAGGTTTTTCTGGCTGCAGCAAATTATGGCGCTTCAATGAACGGCTCTTCAACAACTTCTACCATTTTCAGGTGGAATATGGAGCGGCAGAAGTTCCGCATTTTCCAACAGCTTCCGACTTGGACAGCCACTGATATCGAATTCTTTGATATTAAAGGAACAAAGTTCATTGCTGTTGTAAATTATGCAAAAGGTTCGTATGGATATATTATCAGAAAAGAAAACGTTTTTTGTTGATTTCTTGTGTGTATGCTTTGAAAAATGTTATAGACCGAGGAAAAGTATATTTTAAGATTCATCAATCGCGATGGCAAAAGGTGATGCAAACGACCCTTCTAGAATGGCAAGTGCAAAAAATTGTCTAAGTCCTGTTAAGGAAGGGCCTCAAACATCAAACAATTAACCTGACACTTAGCACTTTTAGACAATGGCGGCAGGTGCTCTGCCTGGCCCTCTTTGACTAGAGTGATTAACACCCCCCCACACACACTCTCTCTCTCTCTCTCTCTCTCTCTTTCTATATATATATATATATATATATTTATCTTGGATAACATTAACTTGTATTGTTTTTATCAATTCGATTTGATCTATTATTGTAAGGGTGACAAAAATAGTGCACTTAATGTACTGGTCACTATATTAAAACTTTTGTTTTTATTAGTGTATCTTAAAACAGTTTTTAATCTAAATCTAAATTTTTATTTGGGGTAAAAGGCGAAAGATTTATCCGCTATCAGTGATCCAATCACCGAGGGAAAATAGTTTGTAAGCTAGTCAGACTAAACCATGTGGATTTCAGTTCTGGATACACTCGATGCATCTAATGTGGTTTACATATGGGGTATGTGCTAATAAATGGGAATAAATAATAAATTGTTTCTTTTTCTAAACCCTTAATAATTCTGAGGAAAAACAAATTCTTCTCTTTCTTTAAAACATGATATTTTAAAATAATCTTTGATAGTTAAGTGAAACCAAAGTGAATCATTTTTCCTGCTAAATTGAAAATTAATCATAAAAAGGCTAACATTGCACAGAAACATTTAGTTTTATTCATTTCAAATAATTACCTTTCAATAAACTATGAATATTAATTTATAAATCACGCTTTAAACCAGATCTTGGAAAACATTTTTTTTCGAGAAGCCGGCCGCCTGGCACTACAAAAAAAAAAAAAAAAAAAAAAATTACAAAAAATTTCAAGGTAATTTTACTACGAAGGTATCGCGCATCCATTTTCACAACAGAAGACCATTACGCAGAAGCATAAGCTTAGTGAAATCGTGAAAAGCTGATTTTCTTTTTTCGGAAAAAAAATCTTTTCAATAAAATAAATTTTCTTGGTATAATATTATCATTGATATCAATGATACTATTATACTTATCAATGATATCAATGATAATCAATATGATTGATACACGCTACTGCCGTAATACATTACGGAATAATCAGAAGAAAAAATATTAGAAAATTCAATGCATTCTATATGAATAGAATATTTTTATAATCCGTGAATAGAAATTTTATCAAAACTGTTTTCTTAAAATTACAGGTGAATATTTTGATAAACGTTATCCCCCATGTAAAATTCGGTGGGCCATTCAGAAACCACTGAGGGTAGTACGTGGCCTGTGGGCCGCAATTTGTCCCTATGAGTAGTTTAAATCCTAAGCTCCTAGGAGACCTTGTACACCATTAAAAGGATTACAAAGTTCGTTACAGTGTGCAGAGGTCTGAAGTTATCACATCGTTCAAAAAAGAAAAAAAAATTGTCGGAGAATAGTCGCTATTGTGACACGAAGGGTTTACTTTTATCCCAGAACGGGGTTTTATTTTCGCACGTGTGAAGACGGGGCAGGTTAGCACTTGATCCCTTATAGAATAAGTCCTCGTTCAGAGTTTTTCTCTCAGGCATATAAGAACTGGCATATTATGTGAGGGATTAATTTATGACCAGACTGACCGCCGCTGGCAAGGAGTTCCAAATTTCACACTATCCACACACCCACCAGGTCGCTTTCCTTCCTCCCCCTAGACAATGGAAGATATGGACCTCTAGGTTGAGAAGTAATAATATTATATTGTAGTAGTCGGCAACTCCGGTTTCCCGTGTGATATTTTAAAGGAATTTATAGGACAATTCTAAGCAAGATAACATAAGGCGAACAGAAGCTGAAAAAGGAAATGTGACACAACAAATTCGTAGCAGAACTGCAAAGAACAACTTAGACCACGTGGTAACATAAAAATACATGAATCCTTTACTATACAAAGAGATACACTTTCAAAGTGTCAAATATGTATAATGAATTGAACAGTCCATGGACATAAATGTCTTCCTTCTTTTCTATTCTTTCGTTTCTTCAAATTGAGAGAGAGAGAGAGAGAGAGAGAGTGGTATATAAAATTTGGGTATAAAGGAGAAATAGCCCCAAAGTTACTTATCTTATTTTTCGTTTCTTCAAATTGAGAGAGAGAGAGAGAGTGGTATATAAAATTTGGGTATAAAGGAGAAATAGCCCCAAAGTTACTTATCTTATTTTTCGACGGGGTTCCACTGGAGAATCTTTCTTCTTTTACGGGCTAATAGACTTTATGCTATTTTTAATACTGGCTTGAAGAACTCGGGTCCCTCGTGTCTCAGATATTCTTTTGTCTTCTACCCGGAATACTGGCTTTGGTTCGTCTGCCCGCTACGAACCCTGCCAAACAACTCCCTTTCTTACTATTTATTTCCGCTGACGGGAAGGAGTCCCCACTTCCGTTTTAGAGTCCCAGCCAATCACTTGGCTTCTCTCTTCCTCCTTCCTGGTCAGCCGATTTCTTAGGGCTACTAGATGTCACCCAAGTCCGGTTACTGAGTACAAACATCTGTTGGTCTTCACCCCGACCTACATTCTTTCTTAACGGTTTGCCACTGTTCATTCCGACGGGAGGATAGTATTAATCTTATTTCTATCGTCTCCGTGGGATATCACGTGACACTATATTTAGCCTTTTATTATTTCTATTTGATGCGGTTTTTCAGAAACATCATGCTGAACTTTTCAAAGTAGCTATTTCTTAATTTTTGTCTAAAGTTTTTTGGTAAAAGAAGGCTGAAGAGTAAGTATATCAACTGAAACTTAGAGACAAAAACCAGATAAAGACGAGGAAAATAATTCTAATAAAACAAAATACAGCGATTATTCATTCATTCTTTACACGGAAAATATTGTCTGACCGTTGAAACTGCGATCATGTTTTAGTTGTTTTTTCTGTCTGCAGGGAACAGTTTATTTGCTTCATCCATCATTTATCGATGGAATCGAAAGATACGCCAATTTCAAAAAGTTCAGCTGCTGAAGACAGTAGGTGCTCGAGATATTACAGCATTCCAGGTGCTAGATTACCAATTTTTGATCGTATCTCAAGCTTTCAATGGGCGGACGACCCTCTTAGATTCAGTTGTATATATATGGCACGATGGAAAATTTGTCAAGTTTAACAGTATGGAGGTAAGATTATCTTTCATGAAACTGGATAATGATAATGATAATATCATTGCTAGGGATAATAATTCACATATATAGAATAATTTCTTCTACCTTTGTCTTCTCTTTCATAAAATAGCCGTATTAACGAAAACACAAATGATTAAACTTACCACTAAAACATTCCATTGGTACATTATTAGGTGTGTATTGTTGACGATCCCACACATACACACATGTATATATATACACTTACACACAGTAATAAAAATACAATCTCACACATGTACGTACATGCGTATTCAAGTACTTAATAATTCATTTTTTGACACACACACACACACACACACACACACACACACACACACACACACACACAGAGGCATGCTTAGCGTAATAGATATCGTCATAAAAAATGGAATCATAAACTCGAGTTCAAATCCAGGACAAGGGTATTTGCATTTCACTTCAGGCTCATGCTCTTGGGAAAGGCATGAACCTACTTGTTGTCTCCCCTGCTATGGGTAAATAGTAGAGCATATTGGGTTCTTTACCCTTGGTTAGACAACCATTTTAGGAGATGGAAAACTCTGAATTCAAACCAGCTTTATTCCATTTAAAAATTGACCTTAGGTCATATAACCTGCCCGTGGTGGTGTAGGGCAAATACACACACACACACACACACACACACACACACACACACACACACACACAATGACGAATATATTCTACCATACGCAGATTGAGCACACGCCCACTCAGATATTACACACATATTCACATATTAGCAAACATATATACTCTTTTCACTTACAGACATTTTTATGTACATATAGTAACACCCGATACATATTCTCATTTAAACTCAAACGCACAAACGCATGGGTACACATACGCACACATCAAAAAGCTCAGAAAACATCTTCACGTTTCTTTCGGTGGTGGTGGGAGAACATTTCATTATACTATATAGATGAGTGAGTGTGCGTGTGTGTGTGTGTGTGTGTGTGATTAATTCGTAATTATTATCTCATGAATCTAGTTATTTACAGTTGTTAATTTTATACTTGAACGTTCACATGAACTTTTCATATTTACAGACGATAGGCGCTGTGGACTGGGAATATTTTTCAATAAACAATGAACACTATTTGGCTGTTGTGAACAGTTACAATTTTGGTCCTCAGAATTATCAGAAAATAAACACCTACTCCACACAGTCGTCAATATACAAATTCAATATACGGAAAAAAGTATTCGAACGCTTTCAGAATATCCCAACCTACAGGTAAGCAATCTTTTACTGTAAGTACAAAAGACAATTTAATAGAAATCACGTAAAAATGGCAATCTTTTTTATCTTAAGATTTCCTATTTTGTTTTGCTTTTTCAGGCCACTTGATCTCGTGAAAACGTTGTCTCTCAGACAATTAAAAGACACAGAGAGAGAGAGAGAGAGAGAGAGAGAGAGAGAGAGAGAGAGAGAGAGAGAGAGAGAGAGAGAGAGAGAGAGAGTTGACAGCTGACGATTAGAAAAACAGAAAGCAAAAAACAAAAACAAAACAACAGATGAATGAATGACGCTACAATTAAAACATGCTTGCTTATAATAGTACAAAAAATAACAGAATGGATATGGCGTCAAGAGAGATCGGTATTAGAGTAAAGAATAAATTTAAAAGCTGGGTTTAACTAGGCTTCCCCGAAGCAAAAAGGAAGTGAATTCGAATACCACAAACAGCCTATATTATTATTTCTGAGTTGAACAGTTTATTCGTTGTTGTGTTGCGGAGCCGATAAGCATGTCAACCCCGCAAATGTTTTATGTTTAATGCGTGCGAGTAGTGATAACCAAAGACAATGAAGGGAACAAAGGCAAGGTAACAGATACAACAAAAGTGACGTTTTATTGTCGGAATTACAAACGTGTGTGTAAAGTCCGTGAAGGTTGTATTTGATCTTCAGCTAGATGGGTGATGTCGATAACTGGTATGGTCAAGTCTTAGATGTGCGCAGCTGGACGTTCGATGAGGGTAGCTGGCGTAGGTCGAGTCGTGGAGATACAGCTAGATGAACGTAGCGGGAAGCTGAGGTCAGTTGAGTCATTGAATGCCTGGACGATCGTTGCGGGGAGCTGAGGTCGGTCGAGTCGTTTTGGTTGCTAGCCCGTACAGCGAGTCGTACGTGGGCCAGATGTTGCAATGCTAGGGCAGTCCGTAACAGCGAGTCGTTACGTGGACTGGATGCTCCATTGCTGGAGCGTCATGGTCGGTAGATCGATATCCCGGTTTTGACAGTACGTTGGGTTAACCGGGGGGGTCGATCTGGTTGCTAGCCCGTACAGCGAGTCGTACGTGGGCCAGATGTTGCAATGCTAGGGCAGTCCGCAACAGCGAGTCGTTACGTAGACTGGATGCTGCATTGCTGGAGCGTCGAGGTCGAAATCAGTGTTGGCAGTTTGGTCGTGTAGAGTCGAGCGTGTTGGTGTCTTAGAACTACGGACCAAGTGAACGGACGGGGAAACCGTGGCTAAGGTTTGCCAGGCCTTAACACATACGAAGTCGAGCGAGCGGATCGGTGGAGCTAGGGCTTTGTCGTGTCGCTATGTATGCGGGCGTATCGTTTACGGTAGCTATGGCTGGGTCGCGCCAAAGCTGTGCAGACGTATCGGACGGTAGCTAAGGCGGTTTCGCACCAAAGCTGTGCGGACGTATCGAGACGATAGCTAAGGCTGCGCACGCGCCAAAGCTCTTCACTGTCGAGCGAACAGGCCAGGAGGCCGAGGCTAAGATTGGCGTTATCTTAGCGCTGCGCAGATAGTGAAGCGGTAGCTAAAAGGCTAACCCGTGCCTTTAGCGTATCGCAGCCAAACAGACGAGCGGAACCGATAGAATGGTTAAGACCGGATGGTCTTAAGAGTCCTCTTCATGTTTGCCTCCGGGCCGTCTACTTCGACTGGTCATTAAGGACCGTCAGAGATACTCCAACCCGCAGAAAGAACCTCTTATCGTCCTTAAAAGGACCTTTAGTGCATATCAATGTTATGGGAAAAAAAGGGGTGAATCTGCCACTAGAAGTGGCGGTGAGGGGAATGCAACCACGAATACGTACGATTCGACCTCGTGGAGCCGAGTGGCCCCTGACAGCGTCCGCGAAGACCTCTGTTTATTTGTCGCTGCCTCCCACCAGACAGGACTTGACACAAGGTCAAAAGCCCGAAGGCCGATTAAAGTGGGGATAAAAGAGAGGGGAAGGTCAGGAACCAGCCGAGACTCGAACCCTGCTGGTCTATGCTGCTCATCGGCTCACTTGGTGCGATGTGAGCCTGATGACGCAAGCGGTTTCACGAACCCAAATGTGGGTCCGGGCACGTATGCCGGGTTATGGCTTGAACTAGACAGCAAGGTCTAGTGCCATACATAGGTTTCGAGAATGTCCGCAGGGACCTCTGAATTTTTCGCCGCCGAAGTCTTTTTCATATGAAAGAAAGGCAACATCACTTCTGTCGCGCCACGTAGATAGAAAGTTCTTCTATAAAAAAATGGACGTAGAAAATAAGTAGTTCTTTAGCCTGGTATATGCTAGCGAAGATAATTAATTCCATTTTTATAGAATTATTTCTGGCAGAGGTGTTTTGCAAATGTTGATAAATGTTAATTTATCCCTTTCTTAGCTGTAACGGCCGGTTAGAGTTGAAAAAGGGTTTTGTCATTTCCGGCCGTACCCGGATGTAATTTTTCTAAGGCGAGCGAGTAATCAGATCTGTTTACGTTTGGAGGCAGGTCGCGGCAGTTGTATCTTAAAGGCTTTTGTGAGTTGCGATAAAAAGGAAACCAAAAATTGAAAGGTAAGAAAACATTAGTTAACCTTTTAGCGGAGAAATAATTGTGTTACGTATTGTTACGTTGTTATTTCCTCGCGAAATGTTGTTGGGCAATAAAGGAGAGAAGTTCTAAAATGTCGAAAACTTTTTATGATTGTTTTAATGGCAGCGTGAAATAAAGGGTTTACGTTTATGCTGCAAGTCTCGTAGGAAGGAAGGAAATAGTTATTGAGTTGAGAAGGAATTTTAGCAGCTATTTGCCTGAGTGAAATGTGCGTCGCTAGGTTAAGGCATTGTTGAATGTGTGAGTGAGATATGGTCGCCATTGGTATAGCAAAAGTCGTGTTTGCTGGTTAAGGACAGGAATGATGTAGTCGCCCATGGATGTGTGGTCCTGGTTATTTGGGGAGAGAAGCGTGAATGTCTCCAGAAAATGTCACCCAAGGATGAAGTAACTGGATGTCTGAGCGAAATTTTGCGTCGTAGTCAACATAGCCAAAGTTGGAGACGACTTAAAGTGGTTCCTGTGTGTGGCGTATTGAATTCATCTAATTCATATTCAACTGGGAACCCTTGGTCTATGAGACTAGACTCAAGACGTCCATAAATTAGATGGCTTTCCTCATCGTGTCGTGATGCTGCTGCTAATGAAGAGAGCAGACGTCTGTCCAGTTCGAAAGCTTCTGAGGAAGAGAGTGTTTGGTGGGCTTTCCCCAATTTGGTGCTGCCCGGAAAAATGGTTCGGACTGAATAGGATAAGTCGTCCTCAGTGGGTGAAAATATGCGTCAACCATAACGGTCAAATTAATTTACGCACCAAACAAAAATACGAAGTTCTTTCTGCTACAAACTTAATAATTGACTTCATTTAGAAATAAAAATAAAGAAAAGATGGTAATAAATATAAATGTTGTGACGATGAGAGGGAATAAACATTGAAATATTTTGAAATAATCGAATTTATGTTTATTGCTAGAATATTGTATTTGTATTATTTTCATATGATTTTTGTCAGAAAAAAAAGGAAATAAAATGCAAATAAAAAAAGTTGCATGTACTCTATGACAGAGTAAGTATAAAACCTAAAATCAATAATTTATCTTTGATGAAGAGCACCCATCTTTATTTGGTATATACAGTTTATACTCTATGATAAAATTCTCTAACCTTAAATTATGGTTGACAAGCCACTTTTTCTCCTCCTTCTGTCCAATGATTGTGGGTTTCATATGAAACTATGAATAACGAACTCAACGAGAACATAATTTTGATATTTTAGTTTATATATATATATATATATATATATATATATATATGTGTGTGTGTGTAACTGGTACTTCATCAGATGATGAGACTAGAGTTAGGCATGGTTTCGAGGTCAAAGATCTATTACTACGAGCCTAGGTCACCCAACAGTATCTTACCATACCACCAGTCTTTGTTGGTTGGTCTCTCTCTCTCTTTCTCTCTTACACACACACACACACACACACACACACACACACACACACACACACACACACACACACACACACACACACATATATATTTGATTGTTTTGAAATGTTCAATATATAAAATCTGACCGAATAGTAATGGAACCGGGTTTGCTGTATAAGTTATGAGCTATGGGTGAAAGAGATATAGGTTGATTGTGTTATCATCTAACTTGGGAGTATACGACTGTAATCTTTTTGCAACCATTGCATTTTTTTCACATATTTTTTTACACCTCTTTTTCAGATTGTTCAGCTTTGAGGATAGAATAAACCTGAAATTTTTTCCTGTTGGAGAACACTTTTTAGGGACTGATTATATATATTTTATTCATGGTTTAACACTATTACTAGCTGAACATGTACACAATATCTGATTCCATAACCCAAACATTCAATCAAAAAAAAAAATTCCGTTTTGGGAGAATTTTAACAAAAAGTGTATAAAATATATTTTATCTATTTTTGTTTCATTTCATTTTACATTGAACAAATATTCTGTAATATTATCTTTGTCTTAATTTACAACACTATGAATTTTTACAAGATTCCCTACAGAAGTAATGCCATTCCAATCAATCGACTTAATTGCCAACATTATGTACGGTATCTGTATTAACATTTTTAAAGGCGAAAAAAATCTGAAACCCGAAAAGTGTCCGTGTCTAAGGATTCCGGATAAATGATTGCTTACCTATATTATTTTTCCATCTATGTGATTTGTAGAGAATCGTTGGGTGAGGTGTAGAAAAATGGATATCTATTGTGTAAAATAAATGCTGTTTTTTCATCATTATGCAGCAATCACACACACACACACACACACACACACACACACACACACACACACACACACACACGTAAAGTTGGCGACCTTAGTCGAGGGCAACACGAAGGTTCTTTTTTCAATTGCTACATTAACGAGGTGTAGAGAAGGGCGTTACTCCTTTCCCTGGATTGTTCCACTTTCTTCTTGATACGTAACTTATAATACTGAAAGTTAAGCAAGGAGGTATCAAGTACCATTTTTTGAGTCTTTGGTATGACTTGACCATTGGCTAACACTCTACCCACAAGGCCAATGGGCCAGTATATATATATATATATATATAATTACAAGTTTCTATCAAGTTATAAAAATAAGTAAAAAATGAATTGAAATTTTTACTCGTTGATACGGATAAACGTTGTCTATTGAAAATGTTAAAAACGAGAAATTATGTTTTTATATGGTTATTTTAATTAATTTTTTTCTTTTTTTTATTGTTTTCCATTATCTGTAAAATCTTCTACTGCAACAAAAGTAAAATGTATGCTCGATATAAATTTGAAAATTTAGACATGTCATTTTAAGTCCAATTAAAATTTGATTGTTTATAATCTTTATCTAGAATCATATGAACCTCCCCCCCCAAAAAAAAAAACAACAAGACAAAACAACAAGATCGAAACAACTATTCAAATTATTAAACGAATCAGGAAATTTTAATGGAAATTTTTCGCAAACGTTGATTTAAAATTCCTCCTCTTTCTTGAAAAAAAATAAAATTCTTTATTGTTTATTCCTTCAAATTATTTCTTGGAATCTTATTTTCAAGTTTGTACACGTTCATTGATTTTGTTTTTTGATAGCAAGCCTTCATTAATCATACTTCAATAATCAACTTTCTGGTCAAATATTTGATATTTCCTTAACTTGCTTTTTACTTTATTTTTAGCGCTATTGATTGGGAATTCTTTACAATTGGCGACGAAAAATATTTAGTGGTATCTAATGCACACAATACAGCGAATCCCGATGAACATGACAGCATTATCTATAGGTGGCAAGGCGTCGATCAATTCGTTCCAGTACATCGAATGAAGTTATTACCAACAGCCGACTTTGAAACTTTCAAAATCGGACAGGACTTTTACTTACTCTATGCAAATCCCAAATCTGATATTTCTCAATTACTCAGAGCAAAATTTGTATAAAGATTAAATATTGTTTCAGTTCCTATTTCTATGAAAAAGAGGTCGACAGAAATGAATTCAGGAAAATCAAAGTAATTGAAAAACATTGATTGAAAAAAACTCCCAAAACAACAACAAAAACAAAACAAAATAAAACAAAACAACAAAAACAAACCACAACATAACCCCCCCCCAAAAAAAAACAACAAAAAATTACAAAAAAAACCTACAAACAAAAAAACAAAAAACGAACAATTTGAAGATGCATTTGAAGCAAAATTTGAAAAGAAACACGTCAATGATAAAACCGAAAGAAAATAATTGAAGACAAACATCTCTATTTTACACAAATCCTGAAAACATCTTCAGAACTGTTTATATATCACCATATTCTGTGTTTTTATATATATATATATATATATATATATATATATATATATATATATATATATATATATATATATATATAAAGAATTTCAATAATATTTCATAATATTTTTATGCTTTCTTTTTGTTATGTTGTTGTTATGGATACAAACATCTTTTGGTAATTACAAGATTTTATGAAAGTAGAAAATTATATTTCAAGAGAAATAACCATTTTCATAAGATGAAATTATTTTTACATTTTTTGTTCTTATCGTCACGTATCAGTGTTTCACCATGAACAAGACTACTTTTTTTTTAAAAAGTGTGTTCCAGATTAAAGTATTTTCCTTATTTAATAAATTTTTTATACTGTCTTAAAAAGATTCGACTTTTGTAGTCTTCAGTAGTCTTCAGGTGTGTGTTGTTGAAGGTCACTCCAAATTTTTCTTTTTTTCTTAACTAAAATATCATAAATCCAGCAGAATCATAAGAATAAGTCGCCAAGTTTTTTTTCTAAAAGAGAAAAAGGAGTCGGTGAAGTAAATACAAAACTATATCAAAAATTAATTGTCATAAGAAAAATGGTTTAATATCTTAAAGTACCTTATTTGATACCATATGAGACACCTCACCGACGTTTACATGTAATATTAGTTTTATGGGAGTTAGGTGAGGTAAAAAGAAATACTTGTAATTTATGGCGTCTGAGTAAACATATCTACCAGTTATCTCTATTTTACACAAACCCTGAAAACATCATCAAATAAGATAGACTATTTATTTTCCCGATTTTTTTGGAGGAGGAGGGGAAGGGGGCAAATCTATATCTCTTATATAAAACTATACAGCCATAAACTTTTATTTTTGTAGAATCACTTGAACTTTGAACATTCATTTATATATAAAAACAACAGAAATAGTTCCTGTATTTTGTTTGTTCGATAGAAAATAAAAAAATGAAACAAACACTTAAACCAACTTTTAGTTTCCCGTAAAAATTAACACTCTGCATACAAAGACAGAGAATCGAAACTAATTCATTTAAACTTTTTTCCGATTTGACTACTGATAACACCACCAAACCTTTTATCATGTTTGTATTGTTATTTTATACAATGAAGAACTTTTCAGACATATTCCCAATAAAGGAATATTTGAATTCTTCTCTCTTCACTTTAATCATATAACATTCACTTTTAAAAAATCATTCTATAATCAGATATCCCTTCATTGAGAACACCATGTGGACCACAAAAGAATGACACATTTTAAAAAGTCATAACTTGTTTTTAATTTAATTGTTTTTATATTATTTATTAGATATTATTAGTAATCTTCGGAAATGGAAAAAAGTCAAGTAACAGCGTGAAAGAATAAACTGAAATAATAGAATTTCACTATTCAATTGAAAAATCTACAATTTCAACAGAAACAAAATATTGTGTCACCCATTTTGATATTAAGAATCCTCAAAGTAAAGTTGGTTGGTTGGGTTTTTATGGCATATCAACTTTTGTAGGTTATTTAATGCCAAATCCAATTTTATACAAATAATCAGTTCTATTTCAAACAATTCAATTTAGTGTAAATACAGTTTCAATGTCAAAACAGTTCAATTTCAAGTAATTCACTTTAACATAAATACGCAGTTTAGTTCTATTTGACCCATAGATAGGACCCAGTTAGGTGCTACCTCACAGTGGATCTGGTAGCGATGGTAATGAATGGGTGCTTTGCATTCTCCAAAGATCCAGCATTACTGGAGATTATTTAGTGTCATATCCAGGACACTCATAGTGTGTGTGTGTGCGTGTGTGTGTGTGTGTGGGGGGGATCTTACGTCTCTGCAGAGTGTGCAGTCGGTGTATTCTACAGCCCTGGGTATTCCAAGTACAGACATGATGAAGAGTTTAATTTCTAACTCGTGGCACAGCAGCAGACCACCCACAAAGTGGTGATTGGAAAATTGTTTGCACTGAGGCAGCAACAAAAGCTGTTTTTTTTTTCTCCATGAGTTAGTCTTTTATGGAAAACCCTGTTTATTTATAATCTCTTTAACAGTTTAATAATGGCAATTTTTGTAAAATTAAAGGAAGATTTTTTTTCCTTGACAATTCTTCGTTTCAATATTTTCTTTTCTTTTGTTAAAACTTACATTCATCATCACAATCCAAATATTTTGTTATTTTGATTGTGATGATGATTGTGATGATGATTATGAAGATAATGATAAATCTAACAACACTGATATCGCAGAAGTTGTTAAATTTCTCTTATGTTAGGCGTCGCAGCAATCATTAAGTCATGTGTAATAGTTTCTGGTGCAAGGGAAATAACTCGAGTATCTCTAACCAATTTACATTCGAATAAAGATTATCAGAATTTCTTATTACAAAATCGTTGAAAGTGTGTAAACATGAGATTTAAACAATGACTAATCTTTGTTTTTAATTAGTAACTTTCATGAAAACATGATCAAATAAAATGTTTGTGTATAAAATGAAAGCTACAATAGAGAAAAGAATTTCCGAAAAAAAAAAAATACTGGCTGGGTTGCAGTTGTGGTAATTATAGTATTTTTTATTACTGGAATCTTTCCTCTTGAACGTCCAAGAGAAATGGCTTCCGTTTTCCCAAATCAACAAGAATTCGTACGTTAAACAAATCAATCCAATTAAAAAAATTAGACATATTCCGAAAGGAAGAATTTTTTTTTCATAATAAAATAAGAAAAATGAATAATAATTTATTTATAAGTAAAATATTTAAATCATTATTTTATGAATAAAGCGTTTAGTTCAATGAATCTGACACAAGAGATTTTCTTTGTAGAAAATACGTTAATATTTGAATTATTTGTGTTGAAGTATAAACTTTACTCTATTGACAGACGAATCAGAAGATCAAATAAGCAAAACTTTTATTCATTTGAATTCAATACAGATTTCAGCTTGACTTATATTCAATAGTGCGAAATAGCGATTTTCCGCTTATGCACTGGGAAATTTTAAATGTAATAAAATGAATTATTTATTTATTCATTTATTATTAATGATTTGTTCGAAATGTAGTCAAATCGTAAAACGCACTATTAAATGATTTTCTTGAGAGTTTTTTGATCAGACCACATTTTTAAGAACTATTTAAAATACTCTTAATAACCTGCTCACTGCATTCGTTGCTTCGGTCTAATGATTAAACGAAGCGCAGGACAAAGACCATATCACATCTACAATTTTTATTTTCTCAATTTCCATTTCCTTTGCTTTTAAATCAGAGAATCATGTTGCATCATCCATCAGGAGTCGGCTCGTTTTATGCGACTGTATTGAAAATAAGTAAGAAATATGAATTAATTTTATTTTTCTTAACAAAGGCTTTCAATAAATAAAAAAAATTGTCCGGAACTCCCCATGGTTATTAGACAAATAATTCTTATAGAATTTTTCATTAGGTTATATATATATATATATATATATATGTATATATATATATATACGTGGTGAATTCAATAAGTTCCCACACTTTTTTGTACAGGCATTTAAATTGTCGTATACTCTTGAAAATTCAGTATGTTATTGCTATACATCTTATGAGATGACTGACCAATTTTTATGATTTCAGGTTCAAATCAACAGCTACAGCAGGAATTCGAATACACCCGACTAAAGCCTGATTGTCACAGCTGGTGAATTTTAAAAATCATGCAATCTGGACGTGAGGACATTTTAGAAGAACGATATGCAATAAAATTCTGTTTTAAAATTAGAAAAAATGCCAGAGAAACGTATGGAATGCTTCCGGCTGATTTTGGGGCATCTTGCATGAATCGAACATAAGTTTTTGAGTGGCATAAAAGATTCAAGGAAGCCAGGGAGTCTTTGAGGGATGATGAGAGGTGTGGGAGGAGTAAGGAAGTCAGAATACCAGAGTTGATTGGCCAAAGGGTTAGGGTTAGGGTTACTATGTTGAGGTTTTAAAGGAGTTCAGGAGGAGGTTCCGTCGGAAGAGGCCACCAGTCTTCAAATCAGGTCAGTGGCATTTCCAGCAGGACAATGCACCAGTCCATAACTCCATCCTTGTCACAGACTATTTGACCAAGATGGGCATCAAGACAGTTCCTCAGCCTCCCTATAGTCCAGACCTTGCTCGTTGTGACTTTTGGTTATTCCCTAAGCTCAGAGGCTGTTGTTATGAGACAATTGAGGAGATGAAAGAGGCTGTGACGAAGGTCATTGACTCGCTCACACAAGAGGACTTCCATGGGACTTTCCAGAAGTTGTTGGAACGTTACAACAAGTGCATTGCAGCCGGAGGAGATTACTTCGAAGGGGACTAGAGTTTCATGTGTGTACTATCAATAAAAGTGCCCATACGAAAAAAGTCTGGAAACTTTTTAATGATCCTCGTATATATATATATATATATATATATATATATATATATATATATTATTTACATTTTTAGACTATTATTTACATCTTTGTCGCCATGTTTATCACAACGTTTCGGCCGTTGTACTCTCCGGCCTTCTTCAGGTTGTTGGAATGTCGAACTTAGCCCTTTATTTAGTTCACCGGGGTTGACAGTTCTAGTTCAACGAGCCATGTTTAATGGATGTCAGTTATCAGTTATCTCCAGTTAATTTCCCCTCTGAAAGTTCTCCGCTGCCTTCACTGGGTATTGAACTCACACTCTTTTGGGTATGTCACTGGATCTAACGAACGCCTTTATCCACTGTGCCATGTGTCATTAAGGCAGTGAAGGCAGTGGAGAACTTTCAGAGGGGAAATTAACTGGAGATAATTGATAACTGACATCAATTAAACATGGCTCGTGGAACTAGAACAGCGAAATAAAGGGTTAAGTTCGACATTCCAACCACCTGAAGAAAGCCGAAACGTTGAGAAATATATATATATTTACAATCAGGTGTTTTCTCCATGTACAACAGGATTCAGGTCTTTATCAAGGCCTATAAGACCTGAGGAGTAATTGGCTTTAAAATTGGCTTCATGACGTATGAATTCAGTTTTTCTTTTCTAAGACCGGTTGCCCTATCAAGACTAGAAACAATATTTTGATCTACTATTTACCTATAGTTGTAAGAGAGAAGAGGTTGATTCATGCCTTTGTGGTCAGTCTACTCGGATTAAAAAGGAAGAAAGATTTAAATCCGACCGTCATGTCCACAAATACAACACAAATTTATGAAGACAACGCGAAGAAATGATTTTTGTAGACAAGTGAAAAACCAGAGTAAAATAATTATACATTTATATACACACATGAATATTTGTGATTTAAAAGGTAATTTTTGCTTTGTCGTGCTGTGGTCGTAAGAGACCAAAAGTTCAAAAGTTCGTCAATATTCTCGTTGTTAAAAAATAATATCAATCAATATAATGTGTGTATTGTGGAAAGACTCTAAAAAGACTAAGTTAGAATTAAATTGCCGTTATATAAGGAATCTTTGTAAAAAATGCTAAGCAATTCTGTTCAAACTAAAAAAATCAATTTAGGTTGCCCTACCATTCTACTTTGCTAAAATTTCCAATATTCAAATTGTGAGAAAATCTGCAATCAATTTATAAAGCAAAGTATTTGCTTTATAAGAAAAATAAAAAGGGAACTGCTTTGTTTTGGCTTTAGGGTCCTCTTTTATTAGGGATTGACCAAAACTTACTAGTTTTTAGAGACTATTATAGAGAGAGAACTAGACTGAGCATCACTATAAAAATTTTGAAAGGTACTGAAAAGAACCTGTTTATTTATTCAAAAGGAAAATAACCGGTGCTAACCCCAATAAAGACTGATTATATCAAAGTAAAAATTGATAATACAGCAGAGAAAAGCAAGTGTAGATTGTGTGGTGATTAATCACATAATAAACGAATAGACTTGCCCAAAATAAATATAAGAACAGATGTAACTGGGTAGGGAATGTGATACACTGAGAACAGTGCAAGAAACAAAAATTTCACCATATTGATAAATGGTATATATACAAACAAGAATCTCTTCTTGAAAATCAGACTCCAAGAATTCTCTGGAACTTTGAAATACAAATGGATCACCCAATCCAGAAGAGGAAAAGAACTTATCATCAAGTAGATTTTTACCGTTCCAACAGACCACAAAGTGAAGGGAGTCGAAAACTGGAAAAATCACTGGATCTTGCTTGAGAACCGAAAAAGTTATGGAACCTAGAAGTGACAGTGATAATAATAATAGTTGAGGCCCTTTGTACTCATCTCTGTCGCCGCATAACCTACATTTACAATTCTCTTGCGTATCATCAATATTCGATTTAATATAATTCGTCCTGATGTCATTATTTTGTACTGCTATTAGAAGAGATTAAGCTTCTCCCTTGAAATTTCTATTTTTCATCTATGTTCATGTCTTCTCGGGTGCAATCTCTGAAGTATCTATATACATTTTTTTTACTTCCCATTTTTGTTTCCTAGTTTTTTTTCCTTTGCTTCTGTTGCCAATGTTTTTATTAGTTACTTCAGTTAATCTTTCTTTGCTCTTTTAATGGTGTCGTAGATTTCTTGTATTGATGAATCTACGCAATTCTCGATATTGGAGAGTCGTCTTCCCCCTTCTTTTCTTGATATACTATCTATGTCATCTCTCGGGTTTAATGCCTTGTTCATAGTCATCAGGTTTCTTGTTCTCTGGTCCATTTGCCTGAGCTCTTTCCTTATTCATTTTAGAATGGCTTTGAATATCTTACAAGAGAGACTGCACAGGTTTTTATACCTTTGATAATATTTCTGCTCCGGAGTTAGGTTTCGAGATGCTTTCTTGTTTCTCTAAGGTACGCTGTTCTTATTTTCTTCTTTCATTTCCGTTTGTTTGATGTTGTCCGCTTCCAATTTTCACAAGCTCTGGTAATTTTCCTTCTTGGCAAGCATTCTAATGCTTTCTTGATTTTGCAGTTCTATTCCTTTCCCTCGTTTTCTCTTTTCTCTCTTTTAATTATGAGCATAACATATTTTTCAATGTCAATTTTCATTCCTATATCCTGGCTTATACAGCCAGAATATAAGAATGGAATTTGGCATTCTTAGTGTTTGTTTCATATTCTCCAGTACTTTTTCATTGTTTTGCAATTAGTCAGATGTCCATACATATAAAAAGTGATTAATCTTTTCATGAGATTTTGTAAATTTGTAGCCTCCCTCCACCGCATACTTCCTAAGTATGTAATTGAGTGGCATCATTGTTTTAAGAAATAGTAGTGAGTGTCCGTGAAAGA
Source organism: Sepioteuthis lessoniana (assembly GCA_963585895.1). Classification (NCBI taxonomy): domain Eukaryota; kingdom Metazoa; phylum Mollusca; class Cephalopoda; order Myopsida; family Loliginidae; genus Sepioteuthis; species Sepioteuthis lessoniana. The sequence goes on from CAUZXS010004404.1 coordinate 59,372, forward strand.
TGCCTTTTTGGATTTTTACCTCGGCTGGAGTTTGTCCTCCTTCGGTCAATTCAACTATCCATTTTGCAATTGCATTCGTGATGACGTTTATGATTTTGTCAGACATTTTGTACATTTTCAAACATAATTATCCACGTTTGCCAAACCATATCATAGACCTTCTTATTGTCAATCCATGCCATGGCGAAATTTTTACGCCTCGCTTTGGCTTCTTTGAAGATGTGGTTTATAGTTTGTCGATCACTGATTCCTCTTATTTCTGTGCAGAACTATTTTTGTTCTTCCGGAAATCGTTCGCGGCATTCCAGCGAGCAATATATTTCTTCTTATTCCTGTACAGACAGAATTTCTCACATCATAAGTAAACACGTTATCAGTCTCTTTTTTGGGGTCCTTTTGAATCAGAATATCTGTCCTTTTCGTCATCCATTAGGGTATGCTTGCTTCTTGTAAGCAGTAGCAGGTTCATTCTGTCGTGGATAGAAGTAATTTTAAAAAAATCAGAATTCATATATGCCATGGTTTCAAGAATGAAGACTAAGACTTGGAAAATAATATTTGTTGAAATTCACTTTTGTCAGAACTAGTTAATACCTACAGATTCTAATACAGTTGGCCAGAGGTTATCTGCCTGAAACCATTTTTGTAGGGGAGAGTTACCTGTCCTTAGACTTTTGTTTTTTTTAGTTGTTGTTGTTATAAAATAAATGAAACACCTCGTGTGTTGATAGCAGTCCTGATGTGTTGCTTCGTTATTTGACTGGAAGTTATCTCATGTCTAAATGACTAACTGCGCTTGCCAGAAAGAAAAAGGTATGTCTCCTTAATTTTTAAGGGTTTAAGTCAACAAATTCCCAACAATATTCATCATGTCGTGCTGCCAGCACGGATATCCCTGACCCTCTCTCGCCACTTCTCCCTATCGTTCATCGCCTCTGGCAGGTCTTCAGGGCTACATCCCGTATACTCACATAGCTGCTTTATGTATGTTCGACCTGGTCATCCTGCTTTTGCTTGGCCATATGTGGGGGTCCATAAGCAAGGACGAGCGAGGCAACAATATCATCCAAGCTTTATTCAGCAAAATACAAGTGGTATCGCAAACACGTGCAAAGGGCAATTCTGAATATAACTGACTGCCGTAATCCAGAGACAGGACCGTAAACGTTTCCAGGTGTCTACCATCTTAAACTTATCTTATTTATGACATCCCTTCCCACTTAGAAAAAAGCCTAGTTATTTTAGTCCCTGTTATATTCTCATATGCTGTATCATAACGACACAATAATAAAGACAGACGTACGAAGGAAGACTTCTTTATAGATATATACCTCTCAGTTTATTGTAAGGGTTCGAAAAGGTTATTCAAGGTTTGTGTGTGAGAGGGAGTTGGAGACCGAACATAAACTGTAATATTTTGACCCCTACTCTTATGGCCGTCAACGTTGTGTCTTTCTCGTTCTCCAGATGCTCAACCGGAGGCCCAGCAGCCCAGCTCTCTGCTGGATGATGGCTTTCTTTACTGCATCTTATCAGCATCTTCTCCGGACCTCATCAGGGCCCCAAGCCCCTTCGGCCGGGTGTGGCTTTCCCTACCACTTCTTGTCTATAACTCCTTCTCCAACTGTAACTGGAACTGTCTTGACTTCTGTCTTGACTGAGTTATATAATAGTTCAACGACCACTCAGTCGCTTACTCGATCTTTGAAATCGCATGTTTGATCGTCATCAAGCGGAAATAACTGTCATGCAGTTCACAGGTCACTCTCTTCCGGTGCATGAGTGTACCATGGGAATTTTTTTTTACCTCGTCCCATTTCATCAGCCAATTTCCGCCCACGCGATTTCCTCTCATAACTGCCATTAGAATGTGTCACTTCCTTCCGGTGCATCACTCCGAATGGCATTTTTGGCCGGGTCGAAGGTCAAAATACCACATACCATACCTTTTTGGGGGCACCAAAACACGACCTGATCTCCCAATATCCCTGTCTGATAGATCATGGTCCTTCGTGTAATGACCCCTTTCTGGGGTCACCGAAGACTCATTCTGCATATCTGTCAGTCCAGCATGTCTCTTTGTGTCTGCTCATAGACCCTTACAAATTTTCTCTCTCTTTTGTGCTTCTGTATGCAGTCTGAACATCGAACAATAAATGATTGTTAATTGTTGACAAAGAGTTCTTGTTTTTGAGTTGCCTTCATCCTGGCAACTTTGTTCCAATGGATCACACCTTCCGTCTGAAGAAGTTCCGGATGGATTGTCGGTAAGTTGCACATTTAATTTCCTTCAAGCAATCTTCCGCTAAGTGGTCCGGGTTCTTTTCACAGCATTTGGCACATGTCTGTCGTCCTCTACAGATTTCCCTGTGGTGTCCATATTTTTGGCATTTGAAGCACCTCAGGGGCGCCGGGACGTACTGCTCAACTCTCTCAAGACAAAAGCCGATCTTCACCTCCTTGGGAGTATGGGGCTGATTAAATGTAAGGATGTAAATGTTGGTCTGGAGTCGATCATCGCCTTTTCTAATGAAGATTCTTCTTATATTTGTAACTCCCTGTTTTTCCTTGGCTGATGTTATCTCTCTTCTTCCGTAGCAAATGCCAACTCCCTACTCCTGATAACTCCTTTGGAAGTATTGAGTTTTTCATGCGGGTAGGCTTTGCATTTAATCGTAGGAAAGGTTTACATTTTTAATATGCTTTCTTCCTGCGTACGGTTGTCTACCTAGACTAGCAAGTTGCCGTTCCTGCTTTTCTTAACAGTTTTCGGGTAGCTCTTGTTTTTATAATTTTTTCAATGAGGAAAGACGAGAATTTGGTTAGGCAGACCTCCTAAAAAGATTCAATAACAAAGAATCTGGGGAAGTCAGCTGCCTCATTCTGATTCTGATTCTGACAGGTTTCATTTAGTTTTTATTTGAAGATGCCATAGTTGCTGTATATTTTTCGCTGGTCCTTGTGTTTGGAATATACCAAGGGGAAACCCATTCGTCTTGTAACTCCCTGTTTTTCCTTGGCTGATGTTATGTCTCTTCTTCTGTAGCCAATGCTAACTCCCTACTCCTGATAACTCCTTTGGAAGTGTTGAGTTTTTCATGCGGGTAATGATGGGGCACTCTATAAAGTAATGCAATGAAGGGGTACTCCACATTCCCCGAATTCCCAAACTGGAGCCACACCATTAAATGCAGTTTAATGTCATACCCAAAACATAAAATGGTTTCAAGTATTCTTATTTAACACTGATAATTCTATTCAACATCATGTGTTTGCATGCAGTTAAATGGTTTCAAGTAAATGACCCATAGATGAGACCCTAACAGGTACTACCGGTCCGTGTCAGAGAGGACATCGGAGTAATACCAATGAATGGATGACTTCATATTCCCCAAAATTCAAGAATCGGAGTCTCACCATCAGATAGGATAGTATCATATCCGAGGCATTTGTTGGAGTGGGGGTTTACCCCTCTCCAGAGATGCAATCAGCGTTTTCTTCTGTCTCTGTCGTCTCGGATTAGAGATTTCGCGTTTTTTTTGTTTTTTTTAGTTTTTTCACTGGTCCTGGGCTCCACTACCCACCACAGAGTCCAAATTTTGTTGGGCATTTACCAAGGGGGATATATCCATTAGCATTGCTTTTGACTTGTATACTCATGTCAGGAGGGGGATTTCCATCTCCGGTTAATTAAAGTTAAAGTGGTTAAAATCTTGTTTTCTTCAGCACCTTCAAGATAAAAAGGGTTGGGTGTTTGTTTGCTACAAGAGTAATTTGAAGAATACGGTTGGCATAAATAGTGCTAAGACTTGATATGACCAGCTGATTGATCGGATCGGGTCTCTCCAGCTTCTTGTCTAGCCTACAAAAGGCTGAAGTGGAGTGTTACAAGTTACATGACTAATTAGTCCCCGTATCACAGATTGCTCAGCCACCAGAATCCCGTCATCAAGCATCACAGGTCGCCACCCACAGCCAACAGGTGACCTCTTTGAGAGGGGTTGTTGATTGTTAGGGTTTTATGGCATATCAACCTTTGTAGGTTATTCAATGCCAAATCCATTTTTGAACAAATAATCAGTTCTATTTCAAACAATTCAGTTTATCATGAGTACACAGTTTAATTGTTTAAAACATTTCTATTTAAGGCTATTCAGTTTACTCAAACAGTTCTAATTTTGCTAATTCAGTTTAGTATAAGTATAGATTCTCTTTACACACGGTTAAATGTCAAAACAGTTCTATATTAAACAATTCAGTTTAGCGTAAGTACAGTTTCAATTAGTTGTCTAAATTTCTGAGACGAAGCTTGTTGATTTTTATCATTAAGGTTTTTCGGACTATTGTCTTCATCTTTATTGAACATCGTAACAACTACCCAGAGAGCATAACATCGGCTCCAAGAAAACTAGATAGGAGGATGGAGGATAATATCCGAAAACTCACCACGGTAAGTCTGCCCTATGTCAAAGGATTAGCCGAAAGGATCAAAAAGATATGTAGTCCATATGACATTAGGACAGTATTCACATGTGGTTCAACTCTCCGGAGGTATCTCTTCCGGGTCAAACCACCAACGGAATTCAACATGACCAAGAACTGTGTTTACTCCATCCCTTGCAGTTGTGGTAAAATATACAAAGCTGAGACAGGTCGCCCACTAAAAGTAAGGCTAGAAGAACATCGGAAAGCAATAGTACGAGGGGAGATTGAAAAGTCGGGTATGGCGGACCATATATGGAAAGAAAATGGAAATCATATATATACATAATATATATATACATAATCATAATATGCAGGAATACTTAACACTTGTACCCGGTTATGGCAAACGGAATCAGAACAGGCGATCCCCGTGGTTTCAATAAAGGACGTAGTTCGAAGTTCCGCGAAGGTTCTCGAGTTCGACAAACACCTGAAGAAGGCCGGAGGACATATCGGCTGAAACGTTGTGGAAATAACAATAAAGATGTAGACAATAGTCCGAAAAACCTTAATGATAAAATACAGTTTCAATGTCATAAACAGTTCCATTTCAAACAATTCAGTTTAGCATAAGCATGCAGTTAAAATGTAAGTACACAGTTTATAGTTAAATGCATTTCTATTTCAAGCTATCCAGTTTAGTCGAACAGTTCTCATTCAAACAATTCAGTTTAGTATGCAGTTTACTTCTATTTAACCCTAACCCTATCAGGTGCCACCAGTCCGAGCCAGGGTGGACCTGGGTGCAATAGCAATAATGGGGTACTCTGCATTCCTCAAAGCTCCAGCATCATTGGAACCTCACCATCAGATTGTTTAGTGTCATATCCAGGATACTCGTTCGGGTTGGGTGGAGAAGGGAGGGGGCTTACCCTTCTGCAGAGGTACAGTCGGTGTGTTCTACAGCCCCAGTCGACTGGGCTATACACAGAGTTAAATGTCAGAACACTTTTATTTCAGATAATTCAGTTTAGCATAAGTACACAGTTTAGATGTCAAAACAGTTCTATTTCGAGCAGTTCAGTTTAGCATAAATACGCAGTTTAAATGTCAAAACAGTTCTATTTTAAACAATTCAGTTTAGCATAAACACGCAGTTTACCACTCCGGGTCAGAGTGAACCTGGGAGCGATGGCTATGAAGGGGTGCTCTGCATTCCCCAAAGCTCCAGCATTACTGGAACCTCACCATCAGAATGTGTAGGTTACTCTAAGCTAATAGGAGTTGTTTAGGTTACTCTAAGCTAATAGGAGTTGCTCGGTAGCTAATTTCGGCCGACTATAGCGAATTTAAAACCTACATATGGCATATAAGACGCAGAGAAAATTTAAAAGATATTTTTAGTAAAAAAGTGCGCCTTATATGCCGTTAAATACGATAATAATTTATTTGCACTCACTTAAATGGTTTTAAATATTGTTATCAAACATCAATAGTTTTATTTGCACCCCGTCAAATGGTTTCAAGCATTGCTATGTAATACTAACAATTCAACTCAAGTACACAAAGAGTTTCAAGTATTGCTAATGAACATTAACTCTATTCAACATTACTCATTCGTTTGCACACAGTTAAATTGTTCCAAGTATTCCTGTGTATCACTAACAATTAAATATCAGTCATTTGTTTACACAAAAAGAGATAAATAAATAGTCAAACAGTTCTATTTCTGGAAATTCGATTTAACGTAAATTGCATACAATTTAAATGTCAAACTACTTTTCGATCAATAGGTAAGACCTCATCAGGTTAGGGTGGACCTGTGAGCAATGGCAATGAAGGGCTACTCCATCTTCCCCAAAGCTCCAAGGTTTGAGCCTCGCCATCAGATGTTTTAATGTCATATCCAGGACACTTGTTAAGGGGGAGGGGGTAATATCGATACTGTTGGTGTATTCTACAACTCTAGGCGACTGGGGTACATACTTATTTTAGAAAAACACCTAAGTACAAAATTGCATTCTTGTAAGGGAGGTAACTCTTTACGAAGTTTCTTCCCCTGGAACTATCAAAACTCATACATGCTAAATCTATTTACAACACAACAGGAAACACTATATTGTCTTCCTATTTACTGGGGAGAAGTAGAGATGAATTTATACCTTTCTTAAAGACATTTGCACCCCGACGACAAAAGTCAGTTCTGTTAATTGCTTCAGCTGTGTCCATCGCTAAACGACCACGAAGATTGCAAACCCCGTTACACACCTCAATTCGAAGACTACCACACCAACACACCTTGAAAACAGCTACATCCACACACCTCGAAGATTGCTACCTCTTCACACATCTTGAAGTAATGAGACGAAAACGTTGGACCTATCAAAAGGTCTGAGGTGAAGGTACTAGAGTGGGGTGTTCGCTCAGTGATAACTGTTTTGGGAGGTCGTCAGATTCCTCTTGTTTTCTAGACGTCGGATTTATAGGTAACGATTTCATGGCCTGTGATCACAAAATGTTCTGAATTAGGAAGGCCTGTAACTGCAACAATTGAGCTGGTCTCTGTACTTTTGTCTGTTGCCTTAACACTTCGTGAAACATAGCCAATCGGGTTGGTGGGTTGATTGGTTTACGTCATATCAATCCTTGTAGGTTATTTAGCGTCAAATCCTGTTTATACATATATTAGATATATATGATAAGTAAACAAATAGTTTGTAAATAACATTTTTAAACGAACCAAAGCTCATTGGTTTGCTTAAAGTTAAATGGTTACAAGTATTGCTTTTTAAGACTAACAATTAAGTGGTCAAAGAGTTCTATTTTACACATTGATGGGACCCTATCAGGTACTCCGAATCAAAGTGAACCTGGGAGTAACATTCACCAGAGCTCCCGTATTATTGGAACCTCAGTATCAGATAATCTAGTGTCATATTAGGACACTCGTTGGGGAGGGGGTCTTATCCCACTGCAGAGATGCAATCGGCATATTTTACAGCTTCAGCTGACTGGGCTGTAGCCAAGTCTCGCACCGAGACTGTTGATTTATGTCCATCGACCTATCATATATAGGTACATTCGAGATTTGCTTCGAGCTAATCCACTTTATCGCCCAAAAGAACACATATTTACAAGCACGAACATAGCGTCGTAGAAAGACCGGTAGATTAGCGCTGCAACAAAAAGAGTCTTTCATGTTGTGTGACATTTTTGTATCTGTGCACAATAAAGACTTTAGTGAGTGTAATACATCAGGTTGCACTCGCTGTTATTGGGATTTCAAAAGTTTCTTGGATCGTGTGATATTTTCCCTGATGGTTCCATTGCAGCGTTCATATTGGGCATTCTCTCTCGAGGGTTATTCAGCTCGTTGCAATATCTACATTTGTCAGGTACTCCTTTTATTCTTTTAGTAGCAATCAAAGTCTCTAGTTAGAGTGCACATATGCAGGCATTCCAAATATCGTGAATAGCTAGTTTAGACATCGGATAACCGTTTCCGTGGTCACGTTCCGACATGGGAAGGCAAAGGATTAGATTAGGTTTGGTTTGGTGGCATATCCACCCATGTAAGTTATTTAATACCAAATCCTCTTAATACATACATATATTAAGTACATATGATTTGTAAGTTAATTGTTTGTCGGAAACATTTTAAACAAGTTAGAGCTTATTTGTTTTCACTGAGTTAATTGGTTCCAAGCGTTTTATAGAACACCTAATAATTAAAATAGTTGGTATTTATAGCATACATACTTTTTAAGTGGTTGATTTGTAGATCACTGTTTGCTAACAAATGTTTGCTCATTTGTTTGCTACAAAGGGATTTTGTCGATCTCAGAGCACTGAATTATTTATTCATTTTTAGGTGACTTTATACTTGATATTGAGGGCTGTTTAAATGCGCTTCCAGGTCTTGTTCACTTTGGTTTTCATCAGTTTTTTCCTGGTTGGTCAATGGGAGCTTGTAGTTTTTGTTTGAGTGGTTCTGACCTTTTGGGTGACAAGTTTTTTTTTTAGTTTATCTTTGATGGCTTTTGGTGAGCGGTTTGAAGATCAATGTGAACTTTGTTTTGTAGATATTCTATTTTTAGGAGTGGCTTGTGTTTGAGCGGTAAATTTTGTATATGTTTTTCCTTTGATTATTTCATTGAATTTCTCATTATTTGTTGCGAATGCTTTTAGTTAGTTTTGTACATCTGTTTGGTGACTTTCTACAGAGTGTAGGTTTTTTAGCTGCTCCTTAAATTTTGGCAAATCATTTAGTTTCAATAGGATTAATTTTTCCACGAGAGCTCTGTATTTGTCCGCTTGATTGCTTTGTCTGATTGGGTCCAACTTTCGTATAACATATAGGAACCTACTATTCTCCTTGCTTTCAAAAAGATGACATTTCTTTTTTTTAGATAGTCTTGTTTCGTAAACGTATATATATATATATATATATATATATAATGCAATTAGAAGACTACTCAAACCTGGTTAACTTGTCATTATAGATTTATTTCAGATCACTTCACATGTTTAATTTAATTAGTTTTTTCAACCTCAAATTAAATGTATGACGTCATCTGATGAGACGAAGAGTATAATGATATTCTTCGCCGAAATAAATTCATAATGACAATTTAATCAGGCTTGAGTTTCCTTCTAATTGCACTGTATACGCACTGTATTTGAGTTTTGTTATATAAACCTGAATAGGGAATGTATAACAATAACCATACATCGAGCACTCACACAGATTTATATGAAATTCCTCATATATTCTTTACGCGAATAATCTGCACCCATTGTCTTCGGACGTTGACTATCTATCTATCTATCTATCTAGATAGATAGATAGATAGTCAGCATCCGAAGACAATGTAATGTCAGTTACATTGAGCCCTTTATCAGGAAAATTTAAATGTTCATAGTTAAATGATTTTTTGTCCTGACGGAATTATTCCCGACTCCGGTTTAACTGGACCGAATAATACACACACACACACACACACACACACACACACACACACACACACACACACACACACACACACACACACACACACACACACATATATATATATATATATATATACGTGGTGCATTCAATAAGTGGTGCTTTTTTTGTACAGGCATTTAAATTGTCGTAGACTCTTGAAAATTCAGTATGTTATTGCTATACATCTTATGAGATGACTGACCAATTTTTATTATTTCAGCTTCAAATGAACAGCTACAGCAGCAATTGGAATACACCCTACTAAAGCCTGATTGTCACAGCTGGTGAATTTAAAAATCATGCAGTCTGGACGTGAGGACACTTTTGAAGAACGATATGCAATAAAATTGTTTTAAGCTTGGAAAAAATGCCATAGAAACGTATGGAATGCTTCAGACTACTTTTCGACCATCTTGCATGAATCGAACGTCAGTTTTTGAGTGGCATAAGAGATTCAAGGAAGGCAGGAAGTCTGTGAGGGATGATGAGAGGTGTGGGAGGAGTAAGGAAGTCAATACACCAGAGTTGATTGGCCAAAGGGTTAGGGGTTACTATGTGGAGGTTTTAAGGGAGTTCAGCAAGAGATTCCGTCGGAAGAGGCCTGCAGTCTTCAAATCGGGTCAGTGGCATTTCCAGCAGGACAATGCACCAGTCCACAACTCCATCCTTATCACAGACTATTTGACCAAGATGGGCATCAAGACAGTTCCTCACTCTCCCTATAGTCCAGACCTTGCTCCCTGTAAGTTTTAGTTATTCCCAAAGCTCCGAGGCTGTCGTTATGAGACAATTGATGAGATGAAAGAGGCTGTGACGAAAGTCATTGACACACTCCCACAAGAGGACTTCCATGGGGCCTTCCAGAAGTTAATGGAACGGTGCAATAAGTGCATTGCAGCCAGAGGAGATTACTTCGAAGGGGACTAGAGTTTCACGCGCGTATTATCAATAAAAGTGCCCATACGAAAAAAGTCTGGAAACTTATCTAATGATCCACGTATATATATATATATATATATATATATATACATATCCGATTTATGATTTTGGGTTTAATCTAATTTCTCTCAAGAAGGTTGATTGGTTGGATTTAATGAAATATCAACCTTTGCCGGTTATTTATGGCCAAATTCTAATCATACATATATATTAAATATATGATTTGTAAAAGGATTGTTTGTTGGGAACATTTTGAGTAAGCTCATTTGTTTGCACACAGTTAAATAGTTTCACGGCTGGTGGGGTTTTATGGCATATCAACCTTCTTGATCACAGACACACACACACACACACACACACACACACACACACACACACACACACACACATATATACATATATATATATATATATATATATATATATATATATATATATATATATATTATAAGCGAATAGATTGATAATAGTCAACATTTTTAAACAAACCAGAGCTCATTTGTTTTGCACACAGTTAAATGCTTTCAAGTATTCTTATCTAATATGAATAATTCTATTTGGTATTAATAATTTATTTGCACATAGGTTTAAAATATTTCCATGTAAAACTGACAATTTAATTTAACTTCAGTCATTTGTTTGTAAGTGAATAATTTATAGGTAATTCTATTATCACATAAAAAAGAATCAATTAGGTTTATAAGTTCCAAAAAAAAATTGACCCTGACTTGTCCCGCCGGGCAGATAGCCTAACGGATATAGGAACTTAGTTATGAACTTCAAAGTGAAATCATCGGGAGGTTTCAGGGTCAGTCCAGACTTCAGGTAAAAATGACAAGGAATGTTTATAATCGTGCAACACTTGTACCAGATTATTGTTAACAGAAATAGAATAATCTACCAACGTGGATTAAATAAAAGTTTCGGTTCGAAATTCCATATAGACTCAACATTCGACATTTGAAGACGGTTGAATGACGCATCAGCAGAAACGTTATAAATATAATAAAAAGAATGTAAAAGTCCGAATACTCCAAATGATTTTTCATATAATCAAATGGTTCTAAGTTTTGCTATGTAATACTAATAATTCAATTTTTGCTATGTAATACTAATAATTCAATTTTTGTTATGAAATACTAATAATTCAATTTTTGCTATGAAATACTAATAATTCAATTTTTATTATGAAATACTAATAATTCAATTTTTATTATGAAATACTAATAATTCAATTTTTATTATGAAATACTAATAATTCAATTTTTGCTATGAAATACTAATAATTCAATTTTTGTTATGTATGACTAATAATTCAATTTTTGTTATGAAATACTAATAATTCAATTTTTATTATGAAATACTAATAATTCAATTTTTATTATGAAATACTAATAATTCAATTTTTATTATGAAATACTAATAATTCAATTTTTGCTATGAAATACTAATAATTCAATTTTTGTTATGTATTACTAATAATTCAATTTTTATTATGAAATACTAATAATTCAATTTTTGTTATGAAATACTAATAATTCAATTTTTATTATGAAATACTAATAATTCAATTTTTGTTATGAAATACTAATAATTCAATTTTTGTTATGTATTACTAATAATTCAATTTTTGTTATGAAATACTAATAATTCAATTTTTGCTATGAAATACTAATAATTCAATTTTTGTTATGAAATACTAATAATTCAATTTTTGTTATGAAATACTAATAATTCAATTTTTGCACTCAGTGAAAGGGTTTCAAGGATTGCTATGTAACACTAACAATTCGATTAAACATCAGTCATTTGTTTGCTCACGGATAAACTGTCAAACGATTCTATTTGACTTACAGATAGGACCTTATCAGGTACTACCACTTCAGGTCAGTGTAGATCTGGGTGTAATGTCAAAGAAGGAGTACTCTGCATTCCCCAGAGGTCCAGGATTTGAACCTTACCATCAGATACTGCCCAGTCGGCTGGGGCTGTAGAATACACCGACTGCTTCTCTGCAGATGGATAAGACCTCACCAACGAGTGTCCTGATATGACACTAAACAATCTGACGGTGTGGTTCCAGCAGTGCTGGAGCTTTGGGGAATGTGGAGTACCCCTTCATTGCCATTGCTCCCAGGTCCACTCTGGCCCGGAGTGGTAGCACCTGATAAGGGTCCTATCTATGGGTTAAATAGAACTAAACCGTGCTTCTTTCACTATATTGATTTTTGCATTTAAACTGCGTATTTATGCTAAACTGAATTGTTTAAAATAGAACTGTTTTGACATTGGAACTGCGTACTAGTGCTGAACTGAATTGCTCGAAATAGAACTGTTTTGACGTCTAAACTGTGTACTTATGCTGAACTGAATTATTTGAAATAAAACTGTTTGACATTTAACTCTGTGTATTGCCATTGCTCCCAGGTCCACTCTGGCCCTGAGTGGTAGCACCTGATAGGGCCCTATCTATGGGTTAAATAGAACTAGCAGCATACTTATGCTAAACTGAATTGTTTGAGTAAACTGAATAGCTTCAAATAGAAATGCTTTTGACAATAAAACCGTACTTACATTTAAACTGCGTGCTTATGCTTAACTGAATTATTTGAAATAGAACTGTTTTTCGACATTAAAACTGTATTTACACTAAACTGAATTATTATATATAGCTGCTTGAATAATTTGAAATAGAAATGTTTTTGACAATTAAACTGTTTACTTATGCTCAACTGAATTGTCTTAAATAGAACAGATTATTTACATAAAAATGGATTTGGCGTTAAATAACCTACAAAGGTTGATATGCCATAAAACCCACTAAACCAAACCAAACCTTGCCATCAGATAGTGTCATACCCAAGACACTTGTTGGGGGTGGGGTCTTACCTTTCTGCAGAGATACAGTGGACGTATTCTACAGTCCTATCCGAGCCGGCTCAGTTAAATGGTTATACATATATAATTTGTAAGTGAATACCTATTTTGAAAAAAATTAGAGCTATTTTAATCTTAAAAGTTAGAGCGAATTTGTTTGTACACAGTTATATAGTTTCGACATTGTTGCAGGAGTACTACAAGGAGACACGCAAGCCCCACACCTCTTTATCATCTGTCTAGACTACGTGCTTAGAACTTCGATCGACAAAATCAGAGAAAATGGCTTCGAGCGGACTAAGAAAAGAACCAAAAGGTACCCCGCAAAAACAATCATAGACGCCGACTACGCTGATGACTTGGCGTTACTGGCGAATACGCCTAATCAAGCAGAGACACTACTGCATAGTTTGGAACGAGCCGCAGCAGGCATTGGCCTCCATGTCAATGCATACAAAACTGAATATATGTGTTACAACCAAACGGGCAACATTACCACACTAGACGGAGCCTCTCTGAAACTAGTAGACAAATTCACCTACCTAGGAAGTAGCGTCTCATCGACCGAAAAAGACATCGACACACGACTAACGAAAGCATGGACAGCTATCAATAGGCTCTCGATCATATGGAAATCAGACCTAACCGATAAAATGAAACGCAGTTTCTTCCAGGCAGCGGTTGTATCGATACTGCTATATGGATGCACTACATGGACGCTAACTAAACGGCTGGAGAAGAAACTAGACGGCAATTACACGAGAATGTTGAGAGCAATATTGAACAAGTCCTGGCGACAACACCCCACGAGACACAAACTATACGACCACTTGCCTCCCATCCCGAAAACTATACAAGTTAGACGAACCAGACACGCAGGACACTGCTGGAGAAGCAAAGACGAGCTCATAAGTGATGTACTCCTATGGACCCCCACATATGGCCAAACAAAAGCAGGACGACCAGCTCGAACTTACATACAGCAGCTATGTGAGGACACAGGATGTAACCCTGAAGACCTGCCAGAGGCGATGAATGATAGGGAGAAGTGGCCAGAGAGGGTCAGGGATATCCGTGCCGGCGGCACGACATGATGATGATGATGATGATGATATAGTTTCAATTATTGCTATCTAATACTAATAATTCTAATTAATATTAATATTTTCCTTGCAAAAAGCGAAGTAGTTTCAAGTTTTGCTATGTAACACTAATAATTCTATTCAACACAATTCATTCATTTGTACACAATCAAATGGTTTCCAAGTATTGCTATATGATATCAACAATTCAATTTTTTCCATACAGTAAAACGTTTTCAAGCATTCCTGTCAAACACTTATAATTCGATTAAGTATTAATCATTTGTTTGCACACACTTAAGTGGCTTCAAGAATTATAATCTAACACCAATTATTTTATTTGCATACAGTTAAATGGTCTCAAGTATCGCTATCTAACATTGATAATAGAATTTAACATTCCCTCGTTTAAATTGTTAAACAGTTAAATCTGACACGAGTCAGAGTGGACCTGGAAGTAATGGAAATGAATGGATTTTCCACATTCCCGAAAAATTCAGGACAAGAGGCTTACCATTGGATAGTTTAGTGTCATATCTAGGACACGCGTTGACGGAGGGGTCTAATCCCTCTGTAGAGACGCAGTCAGTGTATTCTACAGCCTCAGTCAACGGGGCCTCTCAAGAAGGATAAAATTCAATGTTGACATTTTCAAATATATTTTTCTTATTATTTACGTTGAAATAGTGTTTTCTGATGAGAGCAAAAGCTTTACATTCTCTAAGAAAGTGTTTAACAGTGCTGGGTGTTTGGAATGTTACGCACCATGGTTGTACAAAAAGGTGTGTAAGTCTTGTGTGACCAAATGCGCAAATGGTTCAGTATTACTTTTTCCTCTCAGGATTTTCTATATCCCAGTTTCCATTCTCCTAGTGTCAGTTTAATTGATAAAAGCTTGTTCAGTGTAGTACTATTCCAAAGTTGTTGCCATTTTTGCTTGATAGATCTTTTTATTTGGTTCTTTACGTCTGTATATGGGACCTTGAAGTTTGAACCAATTTCTTTATTCATGACGTATATTGCAACTGAATTGGTTTTGTCATTTCCCGTTATTCCAACATGACTCGGGATCTAACTAATCACTGCTTCTTTTGAGTCGACTACTGAATTCAGTTTACATAGTAGCTTGAGTATTTATAAGTTAAGTGTTTTGTTTTTTAAGCGCAGTTAGAACTGATAATGAATCAGAAAAAGTAAAGTTGGCGACCGTAGTCAATAGCTACTACACCGAGGTGTAGGGGAGGGCGCTACTCTTTCCCCTGGATTGCTCCACTTTACCCTTGATACGTACCTTATATTGCTGAGTGTTAAGCAAGGAGGTATCAAGTACCATTTTAAAAGTCTTTGGTATGACATGACCTGGGATTGAACTCTGGTCAGAAAATATAAATTTTCTGCTTGTATTTATTGAGATAATGTTGAGTGCTAAATCTATGGCACTGAAGATGAAGGTTTCAATTGCTGTTCATTTTCTTGTGTTTTGTGTTTGGAATCATCTATATTAACGGATGCATGATTGGGGTAGATGCCTTTGATTTTATCGAATTTTTTCTGAAAGTTAACATCAGCCATTTGTTTACAGATGGTTAAACGGTTATTGTTCGTAGATTTATTTGATTTTATGCCATATAAAACATTGTAGGTTGTTTAATGCCAAATACTTTTATACTTATATATTTAATAAATATGTTGGAAATAAATTTAAAAAAAATTAAATTGAATTAAAAAAGAAAATATGCAGAAACTCCCAGAGGCCTTTGACAGGAAAAAGGGGCGACGCATGCGTAAAGAAAAAGGGACCCCCCCCGACAAAAGGAGGAAGCTCATTCTCTTTCAGCAGTGACCAGCGAAGTGACAACAACTTGCTAACTAGTGGGACGCCACGCATTCGTCTTTGGACGACGCGTTGGCTAGTCCTTTCACTAGTAGCACTCCTCTCGGTTAACAGTATGCCAAAATACAAAAGCTTCGAAATGGATCTATCGAACTACCAACTAAAACATAGGACTCGGACAAACTCCCAAAAGCGACTAATACATTGTTAAAGCTTTAAAATACCAAATGAGGACACACATATACCAAAAGACGATTAACGTATTTTTAAACACCTTGACTGGGGGATTCAACCATTTCAATTGTATTCAGGGAAAATTCCCTCATCCATTGAATGGTTGTTGAACTCAGGAAATAAAGGAAAAATAAAAAGATACGTCTTCGTCTCCCATCTGTTGCTGTCTTCTTTTGTATAATTCCTTTGGGGCCTTCTTGTTCAAGGAGTTACATCAACAAGACGACATGGGGTAAAAATAGAATAACCTCAGAATGGAGTCAGATAAAAAACGGTATCACAGCTTGCTTTGCCCGTGACCTCAGCCTGACCCGATACATATGATTTTTAAACATTCTGTTTATAACGATTTTAAACAAGCCTGATCTTGTTTTTCTTCACAGCCGAATGACCTCAAGTATTCCAATCTAATATGAATTATTCTATTTACTTTTAATCATTTGTTTGCACACAGTTAAATGGTTTTGAGTATCGCCATGCAATAGTAACAATTTAACATCGGTCATTTGTTTGCAGACATTTAAACAGATATGCATAATATGTAGGAGATTAACAAAAAAGGGTGAGCTTATCTGTTTGCGCATAATTAAATGATTTAAAATATTGTAGTTATTTATTATGTAACACTATCTTCGCACGGCATCAGTGTAATACTATTCTGCTCACCGAATACAAATGTCGATACCAAAGCCAAAACATATACTGTTGTGCACGACATTTGTGGTACCAAATGTAACAATAAATACACTGGTTTACTAAGAAATTGAGGCAGGCACAAAAATACCCGTTTTTCCTTAATTTGAGGGGGCTGAATTCAAATTTGAAATCCGTTTTTACTCATCACTTCTAGTTTTTTAGATATCCATAGTGTGCATTTTGTGCATATACGGTACATAGAGGCGTATATGAATTCAGGGTTAATTCTAATATTGTGAGACTTATGGCTTATTTTTTAGTTATTATGCACTAAATGTAAGTGATAGCATTACATTATTTTTTTAAATTTTTTATTTTTTCATCATACAACGTGTGAAAGCACGTGCGATACCCTAGCCTCATCAGCCGCCAACCAGGGTGATAACACAGTTTCGGTAGCTCAAGGCGGTACTGCTTTTTTAGTTATTATGCACTAAATGTAAGTGATAGCATTACATTATATATATATATATATATATATATATATATATATATATATATATCAAGACGGATTTTAACAGTTAAGGCAGCAGGTCTCAATCCACACTCTGGCAGTCATTGGAAGAGGTTGTCTCGCAGGCGGCGCAGGAGATTGGTGTCTCTCAACTATCGTGTTACACATCTTTTGGGTTACTAAATATTAGTATTACATTTTCAAATGCACATTTAGTTTTCAACTTTGCTTTCAACTTTGCGGTCCCGATGGTTTGGAGAGAGCCGCGAAACCACGCAGGTGATTGTAATTTTTGTTTAACTAATATAACTGGTTTCAATGCATCTTCTAGAAAAAAGATCAAATATCCCAACCTTCGATCTACTATGAGACCCGTTCCCCATTCAGATAATCTTCCTGTACCCACACCTCCAGTAAATAAGGATATTCTTTCCTCATCAGATGAAGAAATTCCTTCAAGGGAGGATTCTGCCGAGTCAATATCTTTGGAAGATATTGAGTCTACATATTCAGGAACAAGTGTCAATGTATATTGATTCAATCAGTGTTCTTTATCTATCCTGTTATAAGCTGCTGAAATATGCACATATATTCTCTGTTTATACTAAAATGTGACTATTTAAAAGCCATAAAACTAGAGGTCATAGAGCAAAACTATTTATAAATTTGAACTCAGCACACCCAAATCAACAAAAAAATACCTATCCCCATTCTTGCCTCAGACCAAAAATTTATTTTTGTAAACCAGTGTAATTGGTCTAATCCTGGTAACGGCGCCAAATGCGTTTCCAGATTATTTATAAATCCTCTCTGTGTTCACGTTGTTTTGGAAAGATCCAAAGATGTGGAATGACACAATTCATCCGGAACTTCTTCCAACGGTGGGGATGATTCGTGGGAACAAAGTTGCCATGGTGTTGGCAAATGAAAGATAAGAAAAAACTCTCCGTCAACAATTAACAATCATTTATTGAACGATTTGGTGAAACAGTAATATGTCCAATATTTTTATAGAAAATTGTCACTTTATTATCCAGATTTCTGTTCGATGTACCGACTGCATACCGTCGCACGAGAGAGGTAAAATCTGTAAGGGTCTATGAACAGAAACACAAAGGGACACCTCCCAATCCGAACTGAACTCTCTGAACGTCAACTTCTAACTGACAACTTTTTCAAAATTCGTTAATCTTTATATATCTAAATTCAGGATATCGTTAGCATAATGTCATCTCACTAAGTTATTGCGTCATCTCACGCGTGTCCTAAAATTCACTGTTTTTCCATTTCCCCTAACCTGAGACAAGACATCAATCCATTTGACTCCATTTAAAGATGTTATCAATTTTTTCTAGGAACGACCCGATATACTTAATATTACCACAAAAATTAGCAAATAAATTGATGAACTAATAATAGTAATTCATTTGATAATAATTGAATGTAGTGAGGGAGGACTTCACAAAAATTGATGACATGAAAATAGGAACAGGGTAGTATCCATTGGATCAATTCAGTGAATTATTGTTTTGTTGTCTTTTGCTGAAAAAATAAAAACGACCAATTTTCTTAAAGTACACAAACCATAAAAGTATACAAATCATAAAAAACAAATAAGATGATTGATTTTAATGTCAATTCGTCCGGGGTTATTTTATCCCGAGAGGTTAGGGAAGCACGTTTATATTCAAATTTTTGTGTAGTTGTTTCTTGAGGTTTTTTTTTTCACACTCGGTTATGTGATATCAAGTATTCCTATCTAATACAAATAATTTGTGCTCTGTATCATAGCCACTACGCTGAGAATCTTAGGTATGAACACATCACCATCAGCAATGTCGTCAGCGAATGGAATTTTCCATTAAAAACCGAAAACTATTTCTGTGACCATTAATTCTTCGAGTCGTTTCAAAGATTTTCCTGACGACTTCACAAAGCAAATAATATTTAGAATCTTCCTTTGGTCGTATAATGCCCATTTTCATTCTATACAGAAATTATAGAGAATTTTTTCTCCTTTTGGGCTGGAAAAATTCTCTATAATTTCTCTGTTATCAGAGAAGCGACCAGCTTCTTTATAAAACCAACTATCATAGACTTCATTTTAAAAAGTTTGTTGTGTCTCGGTTATCATAAACAGCCCTGCTACAACAGTTGTATAATTTCAAGTAACTACTACTACTAATAATTCTGATTAAACAGTTCTATTTGACCCATAGATAGGACTAACAGGTACTACCACTTCGGATCAGACTGGACGGGGGAATAATGGTGATGTAGAGGTACTCGACACTTTCCAGAACTAAGGCCTCATTATCAGATACTGTTTAGAGTAATACTCAAATAACAAGAGTCAGGTTATTTTGTCAAAAAAGAAAAAAAAGGGAGATTGCGTATCTTTATCTTAATTTGGCAAAGTCTATTATAACCTTATAATTCAAAAATGCACAATACTTCATTTTATATATTTGCATCAAAATGCAACGTCACTGAATGGTAAGTGGAGTCGGAGAAGAGAAAAAAAATATGAAAACTGATCTGGATATTTTAGTTTAGAAGAAAATATTTTTTATAGAGAACCGATTTAATTAATGAAACTATTTTTTCCAGTTTCATAAAAAAAAAAAAAAAAATGGCACTAATATAATTTTTCCATCATCTTTTGCTATCCGTTTCTTAGTTTTTTTTTATGTCTTACCCTTTAAATTCGAAAATATTTATCTTTCGATAATAAACCACCAGAGATAGACATCAAATTTTTGGAAAATAAATAGGCCAACAGGTTTTCTTCTCACTTTACTTATCTGGGTAAAGCTTCGTAGTTGAAGGTTTGTAGTAGTAGTTGTTTTTGTAAAGTACAAGGGAGGGGGGGGCAAGCTTCTTTTTAGGGTTCTCTTTTCAGTGATCAACCACTTGTTTTCTTTTCCAAGTGAACGCTATTTGACCTGTCAGGTGCCCACATCCCATCCCACATTTAGACTTTCGGGAAAAAAGTGTTTCTAGCAGGAAATAAAGTGTTTAAAACAGGGTTATATGTCACGTAGTAGTATGGAATGTGGAGGAATTTTTGGCCGACTTTATGGTAGTGCGAATGTGAAAAAAAAAGAGCTGCCCTTCTATTTCTTACTGAATCTGGTTTCCTTATTTTTTTCTTCGAAACAGAAAACTAAACAAATTGATTTGAGATAGTGTATTATTTGACAAGACGAAGAAAAAGAAAACTCTCCGGAAATTTTGAAGATCAAAGCACATGAAGAAGGCCGAATAAGTTGTCGACCGAAAAGTTGTTTAAAACAACAAAGATAAATCACAAAAGTTGACAAATCATTTAATTGATTTTTACTACTACACTTTCGACGTGAGCACACAGCGTAAAAATCGTAATTGATAGATACAAATTGTTCATTCTTAAATTAATAACTCTGGGATTTTAATTTTGCTGTGTCAAAGTATAGATATTAATGGCATTCCATATTTTCAGATCAGCTGTTTACATTTTGGAATGTACAATACCGAACAGATTTAAAAAAAAAAAATGCATCAGGTTTCGTTTTGTGCCCCTCATTTCGACTGCAACTCAAACTCACAATTTTATTTGTTGGAAGGAGTCAAATGTTCAGTTTTTGATTTTTGTTGAATGGCGGATCACTAGAGAGAAATTATTTGACAAGGTTTTAAAACGAGTATTGACCGAGTTGCACGGCTCTAATGTGCAACAAAATAATTGTTTGCGATAAGCAACTGGCAAAAATATAAAAAAAAAAAAAAAAAAAAAAAAAAAATTGAAATTTCAGTTTTTTTAAAACTTATGTTGACGTTTCAGAACCCTTCATCTCAACAGGACTTAGAGACTATCATCGATATAGATATTTAACTTCCAGACATAGGTTTGCTTTGAGTACCGATTATTTTACGTTACAATTAAGAAACTAAGTGATTGCAGACTTTAATCAGTACAAAAATTGAATACAAATAAAGTAGTTTAACTGTAGTTACAAACTGCATCGGATATGGATGTGCGTGTGAAAAGACCACGTTTTAACTGACTAAAAAAAAAAAAAAAAAAAAAAAAAAAGTGGGGGGATCGAGTGGTTCAATGTGATTTAAAAGTCAATACAAGAAAACTCGTGCAATTGACAATTATTCAAGCCAATTTACAAAGAACATAGAAAAAGGCTTACTGGTTTTTATATTACGTTAATGAAATCGCGATCAGATGATCCCTTTATAACTTTCAATCTAAAACTGGTCTTTGTTAGGGTTGAAATACTTTAAAGAAAAAAGTGGTACATTAGACATCTGTAAAGTTTAGGATTAGAGAAAAGATTGAAAAGTGTAGGGTTTGTGAGTTGCAAGAAAAACATACGATTAAAATTTAAAGGTAAATAAAAATGTGACACTGCTGCAAAAATTTGAGGAGGGAACAATTACTTCTGCCCTTGAATCCTTAAATACTTCCAAGATTAACAGATCTTAAAGAAATGAAAATTGTTTGGAAACTGAACTAGATTTGATTGAGAAATCGAAGTAATAGAAAATATCTTTGTCTAAATTATTGAGTACGTATAAATAATTTGAAAATAGATTTAATAGTTAAATTCCTCCTTGACACTGTGCATCGTTGATTAAGGATGTTACAATAGTTATGGGCTAACAACAAGGCAGTTAACTGGATCAGAATGAAAACTGTGCACAAGGCAACAATAATAACTTGGTTTTGGAAATACCAATTGTGAATCGCTGATAAACAGCCATATTTGTGAATATTAGTAGAGTTTATATTATGTCCACACCCAAGAGAATAATGAACGCAACATGAATCTGGGACTGTGTCTGCGCCGAGAAAATTGTGCCATTCTTCGAAGCGGTTCATACCGCAACATTTTAGGTAGTTTTGTACCGTGTCCCACATGCAAGCCATTGCTTTACTGCTATTGTAATGAGCCTCGGCAACTTGCATTGCGTGAATGACCAGTTTCTTTACAGAAGATTTCATACTGAAGACAGCAACTCCTACGGCAATTTCGAAAATTGTAATAGTCACCAAAAGACAGACGTAAGTAGATAACAATATGTAACTCTCTTTAATGGTGCTAATGAAACCAAAAAGGGAAGACGCGAACAGAATGAGTCCAAGGCAGATTATCAGAATGGCTGGAGAGGTCATACGCCCCTTGAGCATTCCCAAATAAACATGGAAAGCCGACTGAAGAAAAGAGCCCAGGGAAAGAAGAGCTAACGATATTAATAGAAGAATAGAATTTATAGCAAGAAGGCCACACTTGTAATTCCAACATTTCTTCCCCATCGTTTCGCTTCTGCCCTTTGGTTACATTGGATAACTCTCTTTAGTTTTATAGAAGACGGTTAAAGTGAGAATGGTGCAAACCATAAACTAAATGTTAATATTTAATTTGGCCAATCATAGAATAAATATTTTCCTCTCAATTTACATATGTGTATTTGTGTTAAATCGTATTTATCGTCAAAAGGGCAATTATTTTTTACGTGGTTTTGATTTAGGGCAGCAGGGATTTTGAAATTAACCACAGATAACAGTTTGATGAACTAGAAGCAAGTAATCCCCAAGATAAGATTTTGTGGAACTTAGACATATTTTTTTTGTAATCCTTCCCTTTTTAGTTTCATACCCTCATCAGTTTCTCACTTTTCCTATATCATATCTCCCCACAGCGGACAGATGACAGATTTCAGCATTATCTAGAAATCTGATTGGCTGAGTTTTTGTTTCTATTAAAATAATGGAAGCAAGAATGAAATTCTTCTCGATTGTTGTATCATTCAATTTTTTCTTCACTGTTATTGATAAGATTACTTTTATTGTTAGCTTATCATTGTGCTTTATTGATTTACAGAAAGGGATGGTCATATTGGTTTGTATATTTTAAAAATGCTTCCTTTTCTCCAACCATAGTCAGATATTACACATCTTTTATTCAGAAACTATTGCTTTGACATATGAGAATACTATTGAAGCAAATAGAAATGTGGAATTTGGTCGGCGAATCCGACTAACTTAGGTTGTGTTAACGTGAATGCGTGCCTCTATTTTAAAAATCTTTATGGAAAAAAAAACTGTGAGACTACTCAGAGGATTTAGTCAGAAAATCGTGTTATTTAATTATACAAAAAAATTAATTGGCACTTACGCCAGAATCAAATGATGAGAAATTTTCACCGAACCTGACTTATTCTTAATTGTACTCCTACACCACAATAATCACAAACCCGGAATTTCCCGATAAAATTCCATCGAACAATTTTACTCTCAGGACTAATTTGTATTAATATAAAATTCAATTAATTAAATGATGCTACATAGATATATTTTATTTTATACATAAATCAAAAGCATTATAGAATTAGTAGATGACCAATTTGTAAAAACGTATTTATCTTTTTTGCTTGGGATCGACAATTACATGAATCTGAAATTGATCTTAACTTAGTCAATAATTTACTGAAAAAATAAATTTTTATCCATACAATGTTATATTGGTATGCATGATACTAATGATATTTATCCGAACCCTCCACTCACTAAAGCGACCTGTCACTTGAGGCTGTAGAACACGCCAACTGCACCTCTGCAGAGGGGTAAGACCCCCACCTTAATGAGGCCACTTGTTACCGTGGGTAGTAACCCGAAAGACGCTAGGAAACCTGTTCTTTTTCGCAAAAATTGCCAAATAGACGAATAAGTCAATCTAAAAGTACGTCTTCGAATAATGTCGACCACTGGGTATTCATTTTGCTCGCCAAGTTCAAATTCCATTTTTATGCCCCCACTCTCTCAAAGGGAAGTTTGGGATAAAATTTTTAGATGGAGTTGAAGGTAGGTCTCAAGAATCTACGTTTAACCATGAAAAGTTCACCAGTGTGTGAGTGGGTTTATTTTCCGAAATTGTGAATTTACTATTTTGGAGGGGCGCTAGGCCCCAAGTTTTATCGTGGGGGGAAGGGAAGCGGCCATGCCTGTCAATGAAACTAAAGGTCCCTAGCTGGCCACATTTGACGACCCATTCAACAATTCAGTTGGTCATTCATTCTTCACCATGCACGCTGTATCCACCAAAATACCACATTTGCTCGATGAAAAAAGGCCCCACTTAAAAAACCCGAATGAAAAATGTAAGAATTTTATTTACAATGAATGATTTATATACAATTTATGAAAATGATGAGAATGGGAGAAAAACTCAGAAAAAGAAAAAAAAAAATAAAATACAACAAAATAAACGCCTGTTTGGTTTCCCACCCATCCCCCCATCTATAAAATGGAGGCCGACTGTTTTCGGTCCTTTCGGAGACTGGAAAACAAGCCGGATCTTCCTTAGTGGGGAAGGGAAACTGAGCTAAAGGGACTAAATAAACGCAGGGTAGGGCGCAGTGTAGGAGATTTATGCAGGCCACAGGAATGAAAATATAGATATGAATTCCAAGGTCTTCAGAAAAAGTAGGCTGGATCGAGGGACAAAGGAGAATAGGGATGGAGAAGATCTTGGAGATTAAGAACTAGATGACGTGGACAATGACTCAAAACATATTGCTAACTAGAGAAAAAGGGAGAACAAGCAAACTTACTTATCGGGGATGGGGTCCTGAAGTACCCGGTCCGTAGTCGCCATGCACAGGAAGAGGAGGACAGAATGACTCCCACATGACTCCCTTTCGCACGACCAGGGTCGCTGCATGCACCCACCTTCTATCGAATGTTATGCGATCCAAGCGTTTTCTATCGCATCTGATTTTGACCCTAAGCTGATGGCTAAAGAACAAAATTGCGTCGTCCAAATTATCATTCTAGCGACAGCCAGGATCACGAGAAACACCACACGCTTCTTACCTTGAAACAGAAGTAAAACGTTGTCCACAACGTAACCGACGTCGAGCAGTAGGAGCTGTTTGGGTTCGATGCGCACCGTCCACTCTCCAACATGACCCCAAGACAGACGAACTCGCTCGCAGTTGTAGAAGACGTGCTCAGCTGTTTCTTCTAGGTTACTGTCGCAGCGAGGACAATCGGGCATGACTGCTTGGCCAGCTTTGTAATTCAGGCCGAAAAAGGGGCAACACGTTCAATGCATGCCGCCAGGTGAGCGAGAACTCGGAATTGTTCAAGAAACCCGAACCTCGTGCCTTACGGCATTCTCAGACAAACGGTGCTTCGCCCCTCAGCTTACGTCGACCTTTAGCCTTGGGGTCTGCATTGAGGTGAGGAAAGGAATCGCTCGCCTTTCGCCTCCGCACCGCGTCTGTTGACAAGGATCGGCCCAAGTAAGCCAGTCTTTCAGCAGACCAGTGGCTCTCCAGATCCGGCATAACAAGACCCCCGTTAATCGGACATTGACAAGAGACCTGTCTACGAACCATTGGCCTTCGGCCTCTCCATAGTAATTTAGAGAGGGACCGTTGAAGCGCCAGCCGATGATTCTTAGGCAGAGGAAGTAAAGACAAGCAGTAAAGGATCAAGGGGAAGATTACACGGCGCAAACCTTCACCGTGCCCTTAAAGGACAACTGCCTTCAAAGCCAGGTACCCACCAGGGTATGTACCTTGGCCTATACTTCCGACCAATTTCGTTCCAGTTGGAGCCCGGGTCCGAACCACACTCCATGGATGCGGAGGGATCACTCCATCGGAAAGGCCTTGTCAGGGGAATGCCACCTCTCCAGTTGATCTTGGCCCCTGTTATCTGCTTGTACATCACAACCGTCTTCTTCGCAGCTTTTATGTCCAAATGGTGGGACACAAAGACAGTGATATCATCGGCGTACGCGGATACCTTTGCCGAAAGAGGACCAATAAAATGAATGCCGCGCAAGCCCGGACTTGCCTTCTCGTCCCTAAGCCCCCGGAGCAGGGGCTCCAAAGCGAGGACATAGAGAAGATGAGACAGGAGCAACTCTGCCGGAACAACCGCTCGATCGCGAACGCTTTCGAACGCTTCCCGTTTACCTGCAGCATTGCCCGGGGGTTGTGGTACATCATGCTAATCCATTTGCGGATCTCCGCTTTAAATCCGGCAATCTCCAAAACAGATGCCAAGAACCGATGGTCAACCCTATCGAAGACCTTGGACTGATCTAAATTGATCAACGTGGCTTCGGTACCGTCTTTTATCCCTTCTAGGACCTCGCGAACCCAGTGCAGGTTGTCTTGGATCGATCTTCCCTTCACAGCGAAGGTCTTGTCAGGGCTGATCAGATTGCTAAAGACAAGTTGTAAACGGTTTTAAGAGAAAAGGTCAGATCTGGTTTGTAAAAAAATCAGAAACAAAATCTCGTAATTTCAGGCTTTGCTGGTGTATGAAATAAATCGACTAATCGGGAAATGTCACTGGGTAAGTAAAATTTGTTTTATCAAAATATTCAAATGCAGTTTGAGGCTGAGGATTTGAGATGGAAAATGCAGACCAACTATCAAACTTTTACTGAATCAATCTTACATTATTCTTTCGCAATTAGAAAATTTATGAACTGCTGTAATCCAAGCTTAATCATTCTATGAAAATCTAGATTAATCCTGTACATATGTATTGAGTAGTACAATTTTATTTACGAAGATACTCCGCAGTGGTTTAGGAAATGCAGCGTATTTACAATGATGCGAAATGAATGTTAATATTAGATCCCTTTCTACATAAATGGGGAAATTTTAAAGAAATAGATCAAAAGTACTCACATCTTCAGAGAAGTTTATCTTGTCACCTAACAAGGAATAGGAGGGAATATTAACACTGAAGACCTGTGGGGTAGGGAGAGACGAAAAAAAAGTAGAAGACCAGAGCGTCTTGTCAAAACTGCTTTTTTTTCCTCTTCTCGATCCCTTTTGACAATCTTACAACATTCACCCATCTTTCGCAGAAAACCAACCAAGACAGCCTTTTTCTCTCAACCCCTAGTCTTTATCTTTAGCTGAACCCTGAGGAAAGAGCACAAGTAGAGACGAAATAATCCTTCCAATAATCTGACCAAGCGCCGAAGCACAGTATTTTTTTTTTACTCTCTAGCTACGGCGATACCACATTGCTTAATTCAGGACTACCTTCTCGGACTAGTGTGTGCGAAACATTTAGCCTTTAATTAACTTAACGAGCGTACGATTGTGTTATGAAAAAAGGCATACACTATCAACTCGACATCACAACTCCCTCTGACGGAGCTGCCAGTCACACTCTGAAAAGATCCTTGCGCACCCAGACGGCATTTCACCCCGTCAGCTTGGGCTGTAGAATATGACGACTGCACCTCTGCGGAGGGTAAGCCCCTCCTCCCCATGGGGCCACCTGTTTGCCGTGGAGGGCGACCAGTAAGGCGCTAGGACGGAATCCTGGTTGTTGAGCAATCATTGATCCGGCGACAGAGTGGTCAATGACTTGCAACACACTACTTTGTTGCACACATACTTGGTTTGACGGGCGGTCGGATAGGCCCGATCCGATCAATCAAGCTCTAGCACCTATATGTTTATCCCGAACGTACTTTTAAATCTGCCCTTGCAGCAAGTTACCAACCCTCATTTTTTAGGTGCTTTGACAGAATAAGAATAGGAATTTGACCAGTGCTGAGAATCTGAAATTGGCAACGACTCGAAAATCTACCCTCACCTCGAGAATACTGATCGTGTATCCTCATCTCAACTTAGGCGAATAGGTTTCCCCTCTTAAAAAAATAGTACTTGATGCCGCCTTGTCTAACACTCAGCATTATAAGGTAAAGATCAAGGGTAAAGTGGATCAATCCAGGGAATGGAGTAGCGCCCTCCCATACGCCTCGGTGTTGTAGCTATTGAAAAGGAAGCCTTCGGGTTACCCCCGACTAAGGTAGCCAACTTTACTTACATTCCCAATACAAGTTGAACTCCGTAGTGGAGCACAGCACCAGCAAAAAATATCCAGCAACTATGGCATCTTTAAATAAAAAAAAACTAAACGAAACCTGTCAGAATCAAACTGAGAAAGAGGCAGTAGGTTTCCCCAGATTCTTTGTTGTTGAATCTTTGGAGGAGGTCTGCCTAGCCAAATTCTCGCCCTTCCTCATAGAAAAAGGGATAAAAATAAGGGCTACTCCGAAAACTGTTAAGGAAACTTGCAAGTCAAAGTGGACAGCCGGAGGCAGACAGAAAGCATATCAAAAATGAAAACTTTTCAAACGACAAAATGCAGAGCCTACCCGCATGACAAACTCAACATTTCCAAGGGAGTTATTAGGAGTAGGGAGTTGGCATTGGTTACAGGAGAGGAGATTGCATCAGCCCTGGGAAAACATGGAGTTACAAATATAAGAAGAATCTCCAACAGAAAAGGCGAAGAACGAATCCAGACCAACAATTATATACTGACATTTAATCAGCCCCATTCTCCCAAGGAGGTAAAGATCGGCTATTGTCTTGAGAGAATTGAGCAGCATGTTCCAGCTCCCCTGAGGTGCTTCAAATGCCAAAAATACGGACACCACAGGGATGCCTTTAGAGGACGACAGATATGTACCAAATGCGGTGAAAAGGACCCGGACCGCGTGGAGGAAAATTGCTTTAAGCAAATTAGATTTGCAAAGTGCTGAAGAGATCATCCGGCTTACATAAGATTTTGCGATGTTTGCAAAAAAGAAAAAAAAAAAATTTGGTGAGACAAGAGTAATATGTCCTTTCAAGAAGCAAGGAAAATAGTAGGGACCTACATGGGAGAAAACAGCTACGCCTCTGTTGCACGTAGGGCGGATACAACCAATCAAGACAAATATAGAATACTCGGAGAAATTAATCCAGTTGGAAGCGAATGTTTCAGGAGCGCCTGAAAAACTACACTCGGCCGAATTCTACCAAGCACCAGCTCAGCAACGGATTCGGAGAGATCCTATGTTGTAGTCCAAACAAAAACACACGTAGGATCTACCACTCCAACACGGACTATCCCTAAAAGTGCAAAATCTTCAACAAAACAGCCGTTACATTAGTCACCAATCCCTCCACCCAAAGGCCTTAATTAATGACTAAATTTGTTTCCCATTAAACCTGAACAAGTTAACCAAAAATCACAAGCTCCCATTTGCCAAGCTGGGAAAATACAGATGAAAATCGAAGTGAACAAGGAAAGACCAGGAAGCACATTCAAAATACCCTCAAGAACAAAGTCACATATAAGAATCAAACAGTGCAATGCTCTGGGATCAACAAAACCCCTACAAAGAACCTATTGTACAGAAAGTATGTAGAGTGACACAAATGGCATAGTTGCCAGCCTTAATCTTGAAGAAATAATAAATAACTACAATATTTGAAATCATTTAACTGTGGGAAAACTTATTAGCTCACTCATCTTTTTAAATGTTAATCTCTTACATATCATACATATCTACTTAAATGTAAGCAAACAAATGACTGATGTTAAATTGCTGTTACATAGCAACTCAAGAAAAAATTTAACTGTGTGCAAACAATGAAGAAAAGTAAATGGAATGATTCGTATTAGATAGAAATACTTGAAATCATTTAACTGTGAAGGAAAATGAGCTCAGGTTTGTTTAAAATGTTATTAGAAAAATGATCAAAAACCATGTGTATTTAATATATAAATCTTGACAGGATTTGTCATTGAACAAATTTGCAATGTTTAATATGACAGAATCAAACAAACTTACGAAGTACAGTTTTTGACATTTGAACAGCGTACTTATATTAAACTAAATTGTTCGAAATATAAGTGTTTTTTTTTTTTCATTTTACTGAGAGTAAACAGAAACTGTACTTATGCTAAACTGTACTGTTTAAAATAAAAATGTTTACATGTATAAATGGATTTGCCATTAAATAACCTTATGTAGTTGATATTCCATAAAATCAAACCAAAAGACATTGCGCATCGCCAGCCAGGTAAGAGCTGTCTCGTTGTTATTGAGACACCTCGCGCTGGGCGCCTATGACAGTGTCAGATAATACTCATGTCTCTAGAGGACTCTCAGAGCTTGCCTACTCTTAAAGTAGGAGCGTTCACTTCAAGGGGATCTTTCCAGCATTTGCTGCCTTCCTTTATCCTATAACACAACCGAAGAACTTTAAGTACACCGATGGGTTTGAACATTCAACAAACCTTGGCCGCATGATAGTAACAGTTACCACGATGCTCTACAAAGGAACGCCAACACGGCTTTTTCAAGTTGTACAGAACTACTGTACGGTATAGGAAGTACAGAAAATCGGTAATGGAGGAGGGTAGATGTGCTAGACACCCCTTTTTTAATAGCACGGTGGTTAAAATAAAACGGTAAGGCATAATGAATTATTGCTTTTATCTAAGAACAAATGCAAATAACTTCTCCCTCCTCCCACCAGCTGACAAGTACTTAATGTCTGCAATCAACTAATGGATAGCAAAAATATCAGCAAGGCAAAGAGCTTTGTAAATTAATGAGCGTTTAGGCGAGGCTTTAGTATTGACTACGTCTTTTTTCACGTTCACTTGATTTTTATTCTGTGCGCAAAACTTGTTTGGATAACTTGAATTTGCTTGTCTCGGTAAGACTTTATTTTTTTGTTTTCTGTTTAAACTTTTTATTTTTAAAAAAGTCTTACCGAGAATTCGTTATTTTTCTTTGACACTGGTCTGTCTATTGTGTTTTTGTCACCTGTTTACTAGTTATCCGACTTGTATTTTTTCGTTGGACTGTATTAATTTTTTGCTTGTCGTTTTTATTTATCTTTCTTTCAGGGGTTCTACGTGTTTTTTGTGACTTTTTTCAGTGTTTTGTACGTCCTTTTCTTTCTTTAAAAACAGTAGAACCCCCCTCCATACTTACTGTAGGTGGAGGTTAACTATTCTGCCCTCCTGGCTGATAGTTATACACCAGCCATGGAGGGAGAAACGACAACCCCTACACCGACCACTTCCGCACCGACCACTCCAATCGGATCAAACTGGCCTTCGCTGCCGATCCCCGGAGACTCAACGGAACCGGAAACGTCTCAAGGTAGTCCGATTCAGCCGGCTCAAAAAAGCCCCACAGCTTGGAAGGGCCAGCAGAGAGGACCAGAAGAACACGAGGCGGACCGGGTGGGCAGATTTGCGAAGTATTTCAAGGGGAATGAAATACTGCCCATCCCGGAGATCGCTGACAAGATCGCCCCAAGAGTCCTCTCTCTGGTCGTTTCCGACCTGAAGACGAAAAGACTGGTGGGGCTCACCAAGGAGGTCTTTGAGGACCTGATAAGGAAGGCAGGCATCCCATGCCAATACTTTAGCCGAAAAAGTTTTGCGACATGGGAGGTCCTCCTTCCTACGGAAAAGCAGGCAGCCAAGTTGGCTGAGTCGGACGTAATCACAAAGAACTTCAGGCTACAGCCGGAGTACAAAGGCACCCGTAGGCTCCGCGTCACGGTGTGTAATGTCCCGGCCATTATCACTGGGGAGGTCCTCGCGGCGTACCTAAGCGCCTACGGGCTCGTCGAGGAATCCAGCCTCCTCAGATCCTCGGCCGGGGCAGCCTACGGGGATTATGCCTTCCGGCTGTGCCTGACCAGGGATGGCTTCAAAGCCATCCCTGATATGCTGATCAGCGGGGATCGGCAGATGATGGTGATGGTGGAGGGAAGACGCCCCAGGTGCTGGGGGTGTAAGCAGATTGGACACATCGCCAAGTTCTGCCCCCAGCGACCGGAAAATAAGGAAAAGGCGTCGACGTCTACAACAACAACAACAAAGGACGCGACGGCCCCCACCATCACCAAAGAAGCGGAGGCCAAGGGCCCGGGTCAGGTCCAGCCCCAAAACAACCAGGAGGGCTGGACTGAAGTAACCAAAAAGAGGAGGGGATCCCCTAAACAAGGGGGAGAAAAAAGCCCATCCCCTCCTCAAAAGCAGACCAGGGCCCAAGCAGTAGCAGCAGCAGAATCAGCGATAGCGGCAGCAGCAGCAGTTGCAGCGGCAACAACAACAACAAGAACTCCAGCAGAGGCAACAGCAACAAAAACAACAGAAACAACAGCAACAACAACAACAACAACAGTAACCAAAATAGCAGCAACAACAACAACAGAACAACAGACAACAGCAGCAGCAAAAAACCCCAAAAAAACAGCAACCCCCAAGAAACCAGCAACCCCCAAGACACCAACAGCTCCATCACTAAAAAAAAAGGGGCAAAAAACAAAAACATACGAGGAAATGGAGACATCCACGAACCTCAAGAGGAGAAGGGACAGTGGGGAGGGGGCGGCCAAGAAATTATGCCCAGAAAAAACTCCTCCTGAGGCAGGCCCCTCCTCTCAACCATCACCACCAGTACCTTCACCACTACCTCCATTACCCTCACCAACATTTCCACCCCCAAAGATCACATTGCCATCTCCTCCCCAACAAATGGCCCCCCTTTCACCCCAGCAAGAGCTTTTCTTTAAAAAGCATCACCGCCCCTATAAAATCCCCCTCCCCAGATCTCAATCTGCCGAAAGGGCACAACCCTCGGGCCTAGCCCGAACTCCGTCCCTCCCCTCACTTAGCCCTACTGATTTTTCCTCGCAGGAACTATTCCCAGCGATGATCTCCCCAAAGACAAAACCACAAACTGAAAAAAGGAAACACACACAAGAACTCACAATTGGACAAATGCAGCGGGCGGCGGCTTTGTGCTCTGCGGAGCTGGAGGCAGTTGGGGACTTCCAGCTCCGGAAGGCACTAAAGCCGTTGGCCAGGCTGGAAAAGATCCATGATTTAAAAGTTTCAAATCCCACGAATTTCCGGAGTGCAGCCATGGTGACCACTTTTGTCCGGTCAGCTGGCGACCGTACTAAGGGCGTATGGAAGTACCTGAGTACGGTCTGTCAGACTGATACGGGCATAAAGCTGGCGGAGTTGGAGCACTCCTCACTCAAAAAATGTATCACATATTGCGCAGGGAGGGTCCCAATTTTGGTTCACCCATCTCTTTACAGGGCCCTAAAGATGAAGTTTCCGATAGATGTCGGCGGAATCACCAGGGACAACCGAGTGACAACTGAACTTGGTACCGGTTCCCTGCGTCAGGCTGTCGGCATCCTCACGCCCAAGGATTTCCGGCCCGTAGTCGACGATGAGTAAAGGTAAGTCGGATTGATGGCTTTAAACATTGCCAGTTTGAATGTGAGGGGACTGAGGGATTCAAGCAAGTGTGCGCGCTTGCTTGGTGAACTCAAGAAGCTCTGCGTAGATGTTGCTGCAGTGCAGGAGACCCACTTCACTTGCGAGGCTGACTGTCGGGTGCTGAAGAACGACTTTAACGTTTTCTCAGCATACGGCAGCAACTTCAGCGCTGGGGTCTCCTTGCTAGTTGGACGCAGCCTTGATGCTGATGTTGACGTTGTTTTTGCAGGTGACGGGGGCCGGCTGGTTGTGGCCGATGTTGCCGTGAAAAGTTTCAAGTTTCGTCTGGTTGCGGTTTATGCGCCCAATATCGTTGCGGAGAGGGTTTCCTTTTTTCGTCGGTTGGCGCCGTTCCTGGACGATACGAAGCGGCTAGTCTTAATGGGTGATTGGAATGCGATCCTTGATCCCAAGATAGATAAGGTCGGGTGGGGAGCTAGTAGTGCGGGAAGGTGTGAGAGCAGCCTTGCCGGCCTCATGACTCGTCATGATCTGGTCGACAGGTTTCGTTTTGATCACCCAGGGCGGGAGATGTGGACGTGGTTAGAAAGCTCGCCCTCTGCCAAAGTGGGTACCTACTTGGACAGAGTGTTAGTTAGAAGAGCTGACATCGATTTTGTTAGTTGTCCCACGTTCCACTTGATAGCGTGGACTGACCATAAACTTGTTAGCGTCAGTCTACGGTTAGCTGATAGGCCTAGTCTGGCCGGCTACTGGAAGTTCAATACCTCCTTACTGGAGATACGGGACTTCCGGGACCGGCTGGAATCCCTAATTCAGCGGGCGTTAGTGGGGGCGGTTACCGGGAATAGGTGGTGGGGATCTCTTAAGCATAGGATTAGAGATTTCGCTACCAAGTACGGTCAACAGCTCAATTTAGATAGGGCCAAGGAAGCGAAATCTATAGAAGATAGACTTTCCCGGGCGGTGGCTGGGGGGGACTCCCTAGGTGTAGAGCTAGCTAGGGGGGACCTTGAGCGCGAGAGTAGCGAGCGCTACAAGGGCTACGTAGTTAGATCTAGGTTAAAGAGAGTTCTCAACGAAGCTGTGAAGACGAACGCGACTGCGCGTGAAGAAGAAGTGCGAAGGTTTCCCGATCGGTATATCGCTTCTGTCAAGGCCCCGGACGGGCGACTGCTGCGTTCGAGTCGTGAGATACGTGATGCCTTTCGGGCGCACTTTCGGGGTCGCTTTGCCCGCTGCACTGATCTCCCGATCCGGGAGTTTCGTAGCTATCTTGCCGACTTCCCCCGCCTTGGGGCGGCTGAAGCGGCTGGCTGCGAGGGTGTGGTTACTGAATGCGAAGTCCGTGACGCGTTGAAGCAAGTCGGCCTCAACAAGTCGCCGGGACTGGATGGTTTGCCCTACGAAGTGTACTTGAGGATGTCGCACATGTTTGTGCCTATTCTGACGGATATGTTCAACCATTGGTTCGCCCAGGGAGCCATCCCTGGTAGCGTTACCAAGGGCGTGATCACATTGCTGAAGAAAGGTGGCAGACATGTTGGGGAGGGTTTAGATGATTACAGGCCCATAACTCTGCTTAACACAGAGTTAAAGATTTTGGCCCGGGTCTTGGCGAATCGTTTACAGCGTGTCATCAGTGATCTGATCGGCCCTGAACAGACCTTTGCTGTGAAGGGAAGATCGATCCAGGACAATCTGCACTTGATTCGCGAGGTCCTAGAGGGGATAGAAGACGACACAGAAGCCGCGCTGATCAGTTTAGATCAGTCCAAGGCCTTCGATAGGGTTGACCATCGGTTCTTGGCGTCTGTTTTGGAGACTGCCGGATTCAAACCGGAGTTCCGCAGATGGATTAGCATGATGTACCACAACCCTCAGGCAGTGGTGCAGGTGAACGGAAGGCGTTCGGAGGTATTCGCGATCGAGCGTTCGGTGCGGCAGGGCTGCCCGCTGTCTCCTCTCCTCTATGTCCTCGCGTTGGAGCCCCTCCTGCGCAGGCTTAGGGATGAGGGGACAAGTCCGGCCCTGCGCGGTATACCTTTTGTTAGCAGCCTTGCGGCAAGGGTTTCCGCGTTCGCTGATGATATCACAGTGTTTGTGTCCCGCCGTCTGGATATAAAGGCTGTGAAGAAGGCGGTTAGCGAGTACGAGCGGATTGCAGGGGCCAAGGTCAACTTTGACAAAAGCGAAGGTTTGCGGCTTGGTGCTTGGAGGGGTAGCGATACTCTTCCAGGGCCCTTCCGCTGGAGTGACGGACCCGTCCGCATCCTCGGGGTGTGGTTCGGGCCCGACCTCCAACTGGAGCGAAATTGGTCGGAAGTACAAGCTAAGGTGAATGCTCAGGTGGCCACCTGGCTTTCAAGGAGGTTGTCCTTAAAGGGTAGGGCGGAGGCGTGCGCCGTGTACGTCTTCCCCCTGATTCTTTACCGATTGGCTGTACTTCCTCTGCCTAAGGCACGTCGGTTGGCGCTGCAACAATCCCTTTCCAGATTGCTCTGGCGAGGTGCAAGGCCGATGGTCCGTAGGCAGGTCTGTATCCAACGTACGCGCAACGGGGGTCTGGGTATGCCTGATCTGGAGAGCCACTGGCTTGCTGAAAGACTTGCATACCTGGGCAGAGTCTTGACGGGGACTGCAGTGTGGAGACTGAAGGCGAGTCGGACTTTTCCTCGCTTAAAGTCAGACCCAAAGGCTGAAGGTCGACGTAGGCCTTTGGGCGAAACACTGTTTGTCCGCGAGTGCCGAACGGCCCTTCGTAACCTTCTTGGGTCCAGTGACCTTTCATGGCCTCGAAAAGAACTATATCGGGAGCTAGTGGTGGGTTCCGCTTCTGATCCTCTCAGCGAGCGGCACGGCTGGACGATGGAGGAGATTCGCTCTCATTGGAATTGGGCGCCAGGATCGAGCTTCTTGAACAACTCCGAGTTCTCGCTCACCTGGCGACTTGCGCGAAATGCGTTACCCCTTGCCGGCTTGAACTACAAGGCGGGCCTGGCAGACATGCCCGATTGCACTCGCTGCGGCTGTGGCTTGGAAGAAACGGCTGAGCACGCCTTCTACTACTGCGAGCGAGTCCGTCCGTTTTGGGATCACGTCGGCGAGTGGACGGCCCGCATCGAGCCCGAACAGCTCGTGCTGCTCGACGTTGGTTACGTCGTGGACAACGTTCTTCCTCCGTTTCAGGGTGAGAAGCGTGTGGTGTTTCTCGCGATCCTGGCTGTAGCTAGAATGGTGGTGTGGACGACGCGAAACAAGGGATTTTATGACGATGCAAACTTTTCTCATCGTGATCTGGTTTTGTTCTTTCGGCATCTGCTGAGGGTCAAAATCAGATGCGATAGAAAATGCTTGGATCGCATAAAATTCAGCAAAAGGTGGGTGAATGCAGCGAGCCTGGTCGTGCGAAAGGGGGCAATGTTGGAGTCATCCTTCCCTCCTCTGCCGACTCATGGAGTCTACGGTACGGGTCCTTAGGGACCCCACCCCTGGTAAGTAGAACTGTTTCCCCTTTTTTCTCTTTGGTACCTAGGTACCTAGTTAGCAGTATGTTGTGTGTCATTGTCCCCGTCATCTAGTCGTTAGTTCTCAAGATCTTCCCCATCCCCATTATTTTGGTACCTCAGCCCGTGTCCCAGCCCACGTTTACTGAAGATCTTGAACACTCATATGTATATATAAAATTTATAAAAATCATATCACCCGCTTGTATTAACCCATTCCGCGCCCGACCCGTTGTTTCTTTTTACCCTCGTAGATTAGGATCCCAATCCCACTTAGGGCAGGTCCGGCTTGTTTTCGGTTCCTTTCGCCCCGGAAAACAGTCGGCCTCCGATTTTAGAGACGGGGGGATGGGAGGGTAACCAAATGGGGATTTTTTTTTCCTTGTTTTTTCGTTTATTTCGGGGTTTTTCTCCCATCCCCATCACAAACATTGTATATAAATCATGAACAAAAATCATCCATCAATTTTCGGGTTTTAAGTAGGACTTTTCATAGAGTACATGTGGTATTTTGGTAATTGCTGCGCATATGGCGACGGATGAATGGTTATATATTGTATTGTTGAATGGGTCGGCGAATGTGGCTAGCTAGGTCCCCATAGTAAAAACATAGATAATGCATGACCGCACCCTTCCCCTTCCCCCAAAACTCCAGGCCTTGTGCCTACCTGTGAATCTACAGGAAATAAAAGGCAAAGAGCTTTGTAAATTAATGAGCGTTTAGGCGAGGCTTTAGTATTGACTACGTCTTTTTTCACGTTCACTTGATTTTTATTCTGTGCGCAAAACTTGTTTGGATAACTTGAATTTGCTTGTCTCGGTAAGACTTTATTTTTTTGTTTTCTGTTTAAACTTTTTATTTTTAAAAAAGTCTTACCGAGAATTCGTTATTTTTCTTTGACACTGGTCTGTCTATTGTGTTTTTGTCACCTGTTTACTAGTTATCCGACTTGTATTTTTTCGTTGGACTGTATTAATTTTTTGCTTGTCGTTTTTATTTATCTTTCTTTCAGGGGTTCTACGTGTTTTTTGTGACTTTTTTCAGTGTTTTGTACGTCCTTTTCTTTCTTTAAAAACAGTAGAACCCCCCTCCATACTTACTGTAGGTGGAGGTTAACTATTCTGCCCTCCTGGCTGATAGTTATACACCAGCCATGGAGGGAGAAACGACAACCCCTACACCGACCACTTCCGCACCGACCACTCCAATCGGATCAAACTGGCCTTCGCTGCCGATCCCCGGAGACTCAACGGAACCGGAAACGTCTCAAGGTAGTCCGATTCAGCCGGCTCAAAAAAGCCCCACAGCTTGGAAGGGCCAGCAGAGAGGACCAGAAGAACACGAGGCGGACCGGGTGGGCAGATTTGCGAAGTATTTCAAGGGGAATGAAATACTGCCCATCCCGGAGATCGCTGACAAGATCGCCCCAAGAGTCCTCTCTCTGGTCGTTTCCGACCTGAAGACGAAAAGACTGGTGGGGCTCACCAAGGAGGTCTTTGAGGACCTGATAAGGAAGGCAGGCATCCCATGCCAATACTTTAGCCGAAAAAGTTTTGCGACATGGGAGGTCCTCCTTCCTACGGAAAAGCAGGCAGCCAAGTTGGCTGAGTCGGACGTAATCACAAAGAACTTCAGGCTACAGCCGGAGTACAAAGGCACCCGTAGGCTCCGCGTCACGGTGTGTAATGTCCCGGCCATTATCACTGGGGAGGTCCTCGCGGCGTACCTAAGCGCCTACGGGCTCGTCGAGGAATCCAGCCTCCTCAGATCCTCGGCCGGGGCAGCCTACGGGGATTATGCCTTCCGGCTGTGCCTGACCAGGGATGGCTTCAAAGCCATCCCTGATATGCTGATCAGCGGGGATCGGCAGATGATGGTGATGGTGGAGGGAAGACGCCCCAGGTGCTGGGGGTGTAAGCAGATTGGACACATCGCCAAGTTCTGCCCCCAGCGACCGGAAAATAAGGAAAAGGCGTCGACGTCTACAACAACAACAACAACAACAACAACAAAGGACGCGACGGCCCCAACCATCACCAAAGAAGCGGAGGCCAAGGGCCCGGGTCAGGTCCAGCCCCAAAACAACCAGGAGGGCTGGACTGAAGTAACCAAAAAGAGGAGGGGATCCCCTAAACAAGGGGGAGAAAAAAGCCCATCCCCTCCTCAAAAGCAGACCAGGGCCCAAGCAGTAGCAGCAGCAGAACCAGCGATAGCGGCAGCAGCAGCAGTTGCAGCGGCAACAACAACAACAAGAACTCCAGCAGAGGCAACAGCAACAAAAACAACAGAAACAACAGCAACAACAACAACAACAACAGTAACCAAAATAGCAGCAACAACAACAACAGAACAACAGACAACAGCAGCAGCAAAAAACCCCAAAAAAACAGCAACCCCCAAGAAACCAGCAACCCCCAAGACACCAACAGCTCCATCACCAAAAA
The DNA here is from genome assembly GCA_963585895.1 of Sepioteuthis lessoniana. Taxonomy (NCBI): domain Eukaryota; kingdom Metazoa; phylum Mollusca; class Cephalopoda; order Myopsida; family Loliginidae; genus Sepioteuthis; species Sepioteuthis lessoniana. The sequence continues at coordinate 98,950 of CAUZXS010004404.1, forward strand.
AAAAGGGGCAAAAAACAAAAACATACGAGGAAATGGAGACATCCACGAACCTCAAGAGGAGAAGGGACAGTGGGGAGGGGGCGGCCAAGAAATTATGCCCAGAAAAAACTCCTCCTGAGGCAGGCCCCTCCTCTCAACCATCACCACCAGTACCTTCACCACTACCTCCATTACCCTCACCAACATTTCCACCCCCAAAGATCACATTGCCATCTCCTCCCCAACAAATGGCCCCCCTTTCACCCCAGCAAGAGCTTTTCTTTAAAAAGCATCACCGCCCCTATAAAATCCCCCTCCCCAGATCTCAATCTGCCGAAAGGGCACAACCCTCGGGCCTAGCCCGAACTCCGTCCCTCCCCTCACTTAGCCCTACTGATTTTTCCTCGCAGGAACTATTCCCAGCGATGATCTCCCCAAAGACAAAACCACAAACTGAAAAAAGGAAACACACACAAGAACTCACAATTGGACAAATGCAGCGGGCGGCGGCTTTGTGCTCTGCGGAGCTGGAGGCAGTTGGGGACTTCCAGCTCCGGAAGGCACTAAAGCCGTTGGCCAGGCTGGAAAAGATCCATGATTTAAAAGTTTCAAATCCCACGAATTTCCGGAGTGCAGCCATGGTGACCACTTTTGTCCGGTCAGCTGGCGACCGTACTAAGGGCGTATGGAAGTACCTGAGTACGGTCTGTCAGACTGATACGGGCATAAAGCTGGCGGAGTTGGAGCACTCCTCACTCAAAAAATGTATCACATATTGCGCAGGGAGGGTCCCAATTTTGGTTCACCCATCTCTTTACAGGGCCCTAAAGTTGAAGTTCCCGATAGATGTCGGCGGAATCACCAGGGACAACCGAGTGACGACTGAACTCGGTACCGGTTCCCTGCGTCAGGCTGTCGGCATCCTCACGCCCAAGGATTTCCGGCCCGTAGTCGACGATGAGTAAGGTAAGTCGGATTGATGGCTTTAAACATTGTCAGTTTGAATGTGAGGGGACTGAGGGATTCAAGCAAGTGTGCGCGCTTGCTTGGTGAACTCAAGAAGCTCTGCGTGGATGTTGCTGCAGTGCAGGAGACCCACTTCACTTGCGAGGCTGACTGTCGGGTGCTGAAGAACGATTTTAACGTTTTCTCAGCATACGGCAGCAACCTCAGCGCTGGGGTCTCCTTGCTAGTTGGACGCAGCCTTGATGCTGATGTTGACGTTGTTTTTGCAGGTGACGGGGGCCGGCTGGTTGTGGCCGATGTTGCCGTGAAAAGTTTCAAGTTTCGTCTGGTTGCGGTTTATGCGCCCAATACCGCTGCGGAGAGGGTTTCCTTTTTTCGTCGGTTGGCGCCGTTCCTGGACGATACGAAGCGGCTAGTCTTAATGGGTGATTGGAATGCGATCCTTGATCCCAAGAGAGATAAGGTCGGGCGGGGAGCTAGTAGTGCGGGAAGGTGTGAGAGCAGCCTTGTCGGCTTCGTGACTCGTCACGGTCTCGTCGACAGGTTTCGTCTCGATCACCCAGGGCGGGAGATGTGGACGTGGCTAGATAGTTCGCCCTCTGCCAAAGTAGGCTCCTACTTGGACAGAGTGTTAGTGAGACGAGCTGACATTGACTTTGTTAGTTGTCCCACGTTCCACTTGATAGCGTGGACTGACCATAAACTTGTTAGAGTCAGTCTACGGTTAGCTGATAGGCCTAGTCTGGCCGGCTACTGGAAGTTCAATACCTCCTTACTGGAGATACGGGACTTCTGGGACCGGCTGGAATCCCTAATTCAGCGGGCGTTAGTGGGAGCGGTTACCGGGAATAGGTGGTGGGGATCTCTTAAGCATAGGATTAGAGATTTCGCTACCAAGTACGGTCAACAGCTCAATTTAGATAGGGCCAAGGAAGCGAAATCTATAGAAGATAGACTTTCCCGGGCGGTGGCTGGGGGGGACTCCCTAAACGTAGAGCTAGCTAGGGGGGACCTTGAGCGCGAGAGTAGCGAGCGCTACAAGGGCTACGTAGTTAGATCTAGGTTAAAGAGAGTTCTCAACGAAGCTGTGAAGACGAACGCGACTGCGCGTGAAGAAGAAGTGCGAAGGTTCCCCGATCGGTATATCGCTTCTGTCAAGGCCCCGGACGGGCGACTGCTGTGTTCGAGTCGTGAGATACGTGATGCCTTTCGGGCGCACTTTCGGGGTCGCTTTGCCCGCTGCACTGATCTCCCAATCCGGGAGTTTCGTAGCTATCTTGCCGACTTCCCCCGCCTTGGGGCGGCTGAAGCGGCTGGCTGCGAGGGTGTGGTTACTGAATGCGAAGTCCGTGACGCGTTGAAGCAGGTCGGCCTGAACAAGTCGCCGGGACTGGATGGTTTGCCCTACGAAGTGTACTTGAGGATGTCGCACATGTTTGTGCCTATTCTGACGGATATGTTCAACCATTGGTTCGCCCAGGGAGCCATCCCTGGTAGCGTTACCAAGGGCGTGATCACATTGCTGAAGAAAGGTGGCAGGCATGTTTGGGAGGGTTTAGATGATTACAGGCCCATAACTCTGCTTAACACAGAGTTAAAGATTTTGGCCCGGGTCTTGGCGAATCGTTTACAGCTTGTCATCAGTGATCTGATCGGCCCTGAACAGACCTTTGCTGTGAAGGGAAGATCGATCCGGGACAATCTGCACTTGATTCGCGAGGTCCTAGAGGGGATAGAAGACGACACAGAAGCCGCGCTGATCAGTTTAGATCAGTCCAAGGCCTTCGATAGGGTTGACCATCGGTTCTTGGCGTCTGTTTTGGAGACTGCCGGATTCAAACCGGAGTTCCGCAGATGGATTAGCATGATGTACCACAACCCTCAGGCAGTGGTGCAGGTGAACGGAAGGCGTTCGAGGGTATTCGCGATCGAGCGTTCGGTGCGGCAGGGCTGCCCGCTGTCTCCTCTCCTCTATGTCCTCGCGTTGGAGCCCCTCCTGCGCAGGCTTAGGGATGAGGGGACAAGTCCGGCCCTGCGCGGTATACCTTTTGTTAGCAGCCTTGCGGCAAGGGTTTCCGCGTTCGCTGATGATATCACAGTGTTTGTATCCCGCCGTCTGGATATAAAGGCTGTGAAGAAGGCGGTTAGCGAGTACGAGCGGATTGCAGGGGCCAAGGTCAATTTTGACAAAAGCGAAGGTTTGCGGCTTGGTGCTTGGAGGGGTAGCGATACTCTTCCAGGGCCCTTCCGCTGGAGTGACGGACCCGTCCGCATCCTCGGGGTGTGGTTCGGGCCCGACCTCCAACTGGAGCGAAATTGGTCGGAAGTACAAGCTAAGGTGAATGCTCAGGTGGGAACCTGGCTTTCAAGGAGGTTGTCCTTAAAGGGTAGGGCGGAGGCGTGCGCCGTGTACGTCTTCCCCCTGATTCTTTACCGATTGGCTGTACTTCCTCTGCCTAAGGCACGTCGGTTGGCACTGCAACAATCCCTTTCCAGATTACTCTGGGGAGGTGCAAGGCCGATGGTCCGTAGGCAGGTCTGTATCCAACGTACGCGCAACGGGGGTCTGGGTATGCCTGATCTGGAGAGCCACTGGCTTGCTGAAAGACTTGCATACTTGGGCAGAGTCTTGACGGGGACTGCAGTGTGGAGACTGAAGGCGAGTCGGACTTTTCCTCGCCTAAAGTCAGACCCAAAGGCTGAAGGTCGACGTAGGCCTATGGGCGAAACACTGTTTGTCCGCGAGTGCCGAACGGCCCTTCGTAACCTTCTTGGGTCCAGTGACCTTTCATGGCCTCGAAAAGAACTATATCGGGAGCTAGTGGTGGGTTCCGCTTCTGATCCTCTCAGCGAGCGGCACGGCTGGACGACGGAGGAGATTCGCTCTCATTGGAATTGGGCGCCAGGATCGAGCTTCTTGAACAACTCCGAGTTCTCGCTCACCTGGCGACTTGCGCGAAATGCGTTACCCCTTGCCGGCTTGAGCTACAAGGCGGGCCTGGCAGACATGCCCGATTGCACTCGCTGCGGCAGTGGCTTGGAAGAAACGGCTGAGCACGCCTTCTACTACTGCGAGCGAGTCCGTCCGTTTTGGGATCACGTCGGCGAGTGGACGGCCCGCATCGAGCCCAAACAGCTCGTGCTGCTCGACGTTGGTTACGTCGTGGACAACGTTCTTCCTCCGTTTCAGGGTGAGAAGCGTGTGGTGTTTCTCGCGATCCTGGCTGTAGCTAGAATGGTGGTGTGGACGACGCGAAACAAGGGATTTTATGACGATGCAAACTTTTCTCATCGCGATCTTGTTTTGTTTTTTCGGCATCTGCTGAGGGTCAAAATCAGATGCGATAGAAAACGCTTGGATCGCATAAAATTCAGCAAAAGGTGGGTGAACGCAGCGAGCCTGGTCGTGCGAAAGGGGGCAATGTTGGAGTCATCCTTCCCTCCTCTGCCGACTCATGGAGTCTACGGTACGGGTCCTTAGGGACCCCACCCCTGGTAAGTAGAACTGTTTCCCCTTTTCTCTTTTGGTACCTAGATACCTAGTTAGCAGTATGTTGTGTGTCATTGTCCCTGTCATCTAGTTGTTAGTTCTCAAGATCTTCCCCATCCCCATTATTTTGGTACCTCAGCCCGTGTCCCAGCCCACGTTTACTGAAGATCTTGAACACTCATATGTATATATCAAATTATAAAATCATATCACCCGCTTGTATTAACCCATTCCGCGCCCGACCTGTTATCTCTTTTACCCCCGTAGATTAGGATCCCAATCCCACTTAGGGCAGGTCCGGCTTGTTTTCGGTTCCTTTCGCCCCGGAAAACAGTCGGCCTCCGAGTTTAGAGACGGGGGGATGGGAGGGTAACCAAATGGGAATTTTTTCCTTGTTTTTCGTTTATTTCGGGTTTTTTTCTCCCATCCCCATCACAAGCATTGTATATAAATCATGAATAAAAAAAATCATCCATCAATTTTCGGGTTTTAAGTAGGACTTTTCATAGAGTACATGTGGTGTTTTGGTAATTGCTGCGCATATGGCGACGGATGAATGGTTATATATTGTATTGTTGAATGGGTCGGCGAATGTGGCTAGCTAGGTTCCCCTTAGTAAACATAGGTAATGCATGACCACACCCTTCCCCTTCCCCCCAAAACTCAAGGCCTTGTGCCTACCTGTAAATTTACAGGAAATAAAAGCAAAAATATCAGCAAGGCAAAGAGCTTTGTAAATTAATGAGCGTTTAGGCGAGGCTTTAGTATTGACTACGTCTTTTTTCACGTTCACTTGATTTTTATTCTGTGCGCAAAACTTGTTTGGATAACTTGAATTTGCTTGTCTCGGTAAGACTTTATTTTTTTGTTTTCTGTTTAAACTTTTTATTTTTAAAAAAGTCTTACCGAGAATTCGTTATTTTTCTTTGACACTGGTCTGTCTATTGTGTTTTTGTCACCTGTTTACTAGTTATCCGACTTGTATTTTTTCGTTGGACTGTATTAATTTTTTGCTTGTCGTTTTTATTTATCTTTCTTTCAGGGGTTCTACGTGTTTTTTGTGACTTTTTTCAGTGTTTTGTACGTCCTTTTCTTTCTTTAAAAACAGTAGAACCCCCCTCCATACTTACTGTAGGTGGAGGTTAACTATTCTGCCCTCCTGGCTGATAGTTATACACCAGCCATGGAGGGAGAAACGACAACCCCTACACCGACCACTTCCGCACCGACCACTCCAATCGGATCAAACTGGCCTTCGCTGCCGATCCCCGGAGACTCAACGGAACCGGAAACGTCTCAAGGTAGTCCGATTCAGCCGGCTCAAAAGAGCCCCACAGCTTGGAAGGGCCAGCAGAGAGGACCAGAAGAACACGAGGCGGACCGGGTGGGCAGATTTGCGAAGTATTTCAAGGGAAATGAAATACTGCCCATCCCAGAGATCGCCGACAAGATCGCCCCAAGAGTCCTCTCTCTGGTCGTTTCCGACCTGAAGACGAAAAGACTGGTGGGGCTCACCAAGGAGGTCTTTGAGGACCTGATAAGGAAGGCAGGCATCCCATGCCAATACTTTAGCCGAAAAAGTTTTGCGACATGGGAGGTCCTCCTTCCTACGGAAAAGCAGGCAGCCAAGTTGGCTGAGTCGGACGTAATCACAAAGAACTTCAGGCTACAGCCGGAGTACAAAGGCACCCGTAGGCTCCGCGTCACGGTGTGTAATGTCCCGGCCATTATCACTGGGGAGGTCCTCGCGGCGTACCTAAGCGCCTACGGGCTCGTCGAGGAATCCAGCCTCCTCAGATCCTCGGCCGGGGCAGCCTACGGGGATTATGCCTTCCGGCTGTGCCTGACCAGGGATGGCTTCAAAGCCATCCCTGATATGCTGATCAGCGGGGATCGGCAGATGATGGTGATGGTGGAGGGAAGACGCCCCAGGTGCTGGGGGTGTAAGCAGATTGGGCACATCGCCAAGTTCTGCCCCCAGCGACCGGAAAATAAGGAAAAGGCGTCGACGTCTACAACAACAACAACAACAACAAAGGACGCGACGGCCCCCACCATCACCAAAGAAGCGGAGGCCAAGGGCCCGGGTCAGGTCCAGCCCCAAAACAATCAGGAGGGCTGGACTGAAGTAACCAAAAAGAGGAGGGGATCCCCTAAACAAGGGGGAGAAAAAAGCCCATCCCCTCCTCAAAAGCAGACCAGGGCCCAAGCAGTAGCAGCAGCAGAACCAGCGATAGCGGCAGCAGCAGTTGCAGCAGCAGCAACAACAACAACAGTAACCAAAACAACAGAAACAGCAGCAACAACAACAACAACAGAACAACAGACAACAGCAGCAGCAAAAAACCCCAAAAAAGCAGCAACCCCCAAGAAACCAGCAGCACCCAAGACACCAACAGCTCCATCACCAAAAAAGAAAAAAACAACAACAAAAACATCACATGAAGAGATGGAAATAACTACAAATCTCAAGAGGAGAAGGGACAGTGGGGAGGGGGCGGCTAAGAAATTATGCCCGGAAAAAACTCCTCCTGAGGCAGGCACCTCCTCTCAACCAACACCCCCAGCACCTTCACCACTACCTCCATTAACCTCACCAACATTTCCACCCCCAAAGATCACATTACCATCTCCTCCCCAACAAATGGCCCCCCTTTCACCCCAGCAAGAACTCTTCTTTAAGAAGCATCACCGCCCCTATAAAATTCCCCTCCCCAGATCTCAATCTGCCGAAAGGGCACAACCCTCGGGCCTAGCCCGAACTCCGTCCCTCCCCTCACTTAGCCCTACTGATTTTTCCTCGCAGGAACTATTCCCAGCGATGATCTCCCCAAAGACAAAACCACAAACTGAAAAAAGAAAACACACACAAGAACTCACAATTGGACAAATGCAGCGGGCGGCGGCTTTGTGCTCTGCGGAGCTGGAGGCAGTTGGGGACTTCCAGCTCCGGAAGGCACTAAAGCCGTTGGCCAGGCTGGAAAAAATCAATGACTTGAAAATCTCAAATCCAGCAAACTTTAGGAGTGCAGCCATGGTGACCACTTTTGTCCGGTCAGCTGGCGACCGTACTAAGGGCGTATGGAAGTACCTGAGTACGGTCTGTCAGACTGATACGGGCATAAAGCTGGCGGAGTTGGAGCACTCCTCACTCAAAAAATGTATCACATATTGCGCAGGGAGGGTCCCAATTTTGGTTCACCCATCTCTTTACAGGGCCCTAAAGTTGAAGTTCCCGATAGATGTCGGCGGAATCACCAGGGACAACCGAGTGACGACTGAACTTGGTACCGGTTCCCTGCGTCAGGCTGTCGGCATCCTCGCGCCCGAGGATTTCCGGCCCGTGGTCGACGATGAGTGAGGTAGGTCGGATTGATGGCTTTAAACATTGTCAGTTTGAATGTGAGGGGACTGAGGGATTCAAGCGGGTGTGCGCGCTTGCTTGGTGAACTCGGGAACCTCTGCGTGGATGTTGCTGCGGTGCGGGAGACCCGCTTCACTTGCGGGGCTGACTGTCGGGTGCTGAAGAACGATTTTAACGTTTTCTCAGCATACGGCAGCAACTTCAGCGCTGGGGTCTCCTTGCTGGTTGGACGCGGCCTTGATGCTGATGTTGACGTTGTTTTTGCAGGTGACGGGGGCCGGCTGGTTGTGGCCGATGTTGCCGTGAAAAGTTTCAGGTTTCGTCTGGTTGCGGTTTGTGCGCCCAATACCGCTGCGGAGAGGGTTTCCTTTTTTCGTCGGTTGGCGCCGTTCCTGGACGATACGAAGCGGCTAGTCTTGGTGGGTGATTGGAGTGCGATCCTTGATCCCAAGATAGATGAGGTCGGGCGGGGAGCTGGTAGTGCGGGAAGGTGTGAGAGCAGCCTTGTCGGCTTCGTGACTCGTCACGGTCTCGTCGACAGGTTTCGTCTCGATCACCCAGGGCGGGAGATGTGGACGTGGCTGGATAGTTCGCCCTCTGCCAAAGTAGGCTCCTACTTGGACAGAGTGTTAGTGAGACGAGCTGACATTGACTTTGTTGGTTGTCCCGCGTTCCACTTGATAGCGTGGACTGACCATAAACTTGTTAGAGTCAGTCTGCGGTTAGCTGATAGGCCTAGTCTGGCCGGCTACTGGAAGTTCAATACCTCCTTACTGGAGATGCGGGACTTCCGGGGCCGGCTGGAGTCCCTAATTCGGCGGGCGTTGGTGGGGGCGGTTGCCGGGAATGGGTGGTGGGGATCTCTTAAGCATGGGATTGGAGATTTCGCTACCAGGTGCGGTCAGCAGCTCAATTTAGATGGGGCCAGGGAGGCGAAATCTGTAGAAGATAGACTTTCCCGGGCGGTGGCTGGGGGGGACTCCCTAAACGTAGAGCTAGCTGGGGGGGACCTTGAGCGCGAGAGTGGCGAGCGCTGCGAGGGCTGCGTAGTTGGATCTAGGTTAAAGAGAGTTCTCAACGAAGCTGTGAAGACGAACGCGACTGCGCGTGAAGAAGAAGTGCGAAGGTTCCCCGATCGGTATATCGCTTCTGTCAAGGCCCCGGACGGGCGACTGCTGTGTTCGAGTCGTGAGATACGTGATGCCTTTCGGGCGCACTTTCGGGGTCGCTTTGCCCGCTGCACTGATCTCCCAATCCGGGAGTTTCGTAGCTATCTTGCCGACTTCCCCCGCCTTGGGGCGGCTGAAGCGGCTGGCTGCGAGGGTGTGGTTACTGAATGCGAAGTCCGTGACGCGTTGAAGCAGGTCGGCCTGAACAAGTCGCCGGGACTGGATGGTTTGCCCTACGAAGTGTACTTGAGGATGTCGCACATGTTTGTGCCTATTCTGACGGATATGTTCAACCATTGGTTCGCCCAGGGAGCCATCCCTGGTAGCGTTACCAAGGGCGTGATCACATTGCTGAAGAAAGGTGGCAGGCATGTTTGGGAGGGTTTAGATGATTACAGGCCCATAACTCTGCTTAACACAGAGTTAAAGATTTTGGCCCGGGTCTTGGCGAATCGTTTACAGCTTGTCATCAGTGATCTGATCGGCCCTGAACAGACCTTTGCTGTGAAGGGAAGATCGATCCGGGACAATCTGCACTTGATTCGCGAGGTCCTAGAGGGGATAGAAGACGACACAGAAGCCGCGCTGATCAGTTTAGATCAGTCCAAGGCCTTCGATAGGGTTGACCATCGGTTCTTGGCGTCTGTTTTGGAGACTGCCGGATTCAAACCGGAGTTCCGCAGATGGATTAGCATGATGTACCACAACCCTCAGGCAGTGGTGCAGGTGAACGGAAGGCGTTCGAGGGTATTCGCGATCGAGCGTTCGGTGCGGCAGGGCTGCCCGCTGTCTCCTCTCCTCTATGTCCTCGCGTTGGAGCCCCTCCTGCGCAGGCTTAGGGATGAGGGGACAAGTCCGGCCCTGCGCGGTATACCTTTTGTTAGCAGCCTTGCGGCAAGGGTTTCCGCGTTCGCTGATGATATCACAGTGTTTGTATCCCGCCGTCTGGATATAAAGGCTGTGAAGAAGGCGGTTAGCGAGTACGAGCGGATTGCAGGGGCCAAGGTCAATTTTGACAAAAGCGAAGGTTTGCGGCTTGGTGCTTGGAGGGGTAGCGATACTCTTCCAGGGCCCTTCCGCTGGAGTGACGGACCCGTCCGCATCCTCGGGGTGTGGTTCGGGCCCGACCTCCAACTGGAGCGAAATTGGTCGGAAGTACAAGCTAAGGTGAATGCTCAGGTGGGAACCTGGCTTTCAAGGAGGTTGTCCTTAAAGGGTAGGGCGGAGGCGTGCGCCGTGTACGTCTTCCCCCTGATTCTTTACCGATTGGCTGTACTTCCTCTGCCTAAGGCACGTCGGTTGGCACTGCAACAATCCCTTTCCAGATTACTCTGGGGAGGTGCAAGGCCGATGGTCCGTAGGCAGGTCTGTATCCAACGTACGCGCAACGGGGGTCTGGGTATGCCTGATCTGGAGAGCCACTGGCTTGCTGAAAGACTTGCATACTTGGGCAGAGTCTTGACGGGGACTGCAGTGTGGAGACTGAAGGCGAGTCGGACTTTTCCTCGCCTAAAGTCAGACCCAAAGGCTGAAGGTCGACGTAGGCCTATGGGCGAAACACTGTTTGTCCGCGAGTGCCGAACGGCCCTTCGTAACCTTCTTGGGTCCAGTGACCTTTCATGGCCTCGAAAAGAACTATATCGGGAGCTAGTGGTGGGTTCCGCTTCTGATCCTCTCAGCGAGCGGCACGGCTGGACGACGGAGGAGATTCGCTCTCATTGGAATTGGGCGCCAGGATCGAGCTTCTTGAACAACTCCGAGTTCTCGCTCACCTGGCGACTTGCGCGAAATGCGTTACCCCTTGCCGGCTTGAGCTACAAGGCGGGCCTGGCAGACATGCCCGATTGCACTCGCTGCGGCAGTGGCTTGGAAGAAACGGCTGAGCACGCCTTCTACTACTGCGAGCGAGTCCGTCCGTTTTGGGATCACGTCGGCGAGTGGACGGCCCGCATCGAGCCCAAACAGCTCGTGCTGCTCGACGTTGGTTACGTCGTGGACAACGTTCTTCCTCCGTTTCAGGGTGAGAAGCGTGTGGTGTTTCTCGCGATCCTGGCTGTAGCTAGAATGGTGGTGTGGACGACGCGAAACAAGGGATTTTATGACGATGCAAACTTTTCTCATCGCGATCTTGTTTTGTTTTTTCGGCATCTGCTGAGGGTCAAAATCAGATGCGATAGAAAACGCTTGGATCGCATAAAATTCAGCAAAAGGTGGGTGAACGCAGCGAGCCTGGTCGTGCGAAAGGGGGCAATGTTGGAGTCATCCTTCCCTCCTCTGCCGACTCATGGAGTCTACGGTACGGGTCCTTAGGGACCCCACCCCTGGTAAGTAGAACTGTTTCCCCTTTTCTCTTTTGGTACCTAGGTACCTAGTTAGCAGTATGTTGTGTGTCATTGTCCCTGTCATCTAGTTGTTAGTTCTCAAGATCTTCCCCATCCCCATTATTTTTGGTACCTCAGCCCGTGTCCCAGCCCACGTTTACTGAAGATCTTGAACACTCATATGTATATATCAAATTATAAAATCATATCACCCGCTTGTATTAACCCATTCCGCGCCCGACCCGTTATTTCTTTTACCCCCGTAGATTAGGATCCCAATCCCACTTAGGGCAGGTCCGGCTTGTTTTCGGTTCCTTTCGCCCCGGAAAACAGTCGGCCTCCGATTTTAGAGACGGGGGGATGGGAGGGTAACCAAATGGGAATTTTTCCTTGTTTTTCGTTTATTTCGGGGTTTTTTCTCCCATCCCCATCACAAGCATTGTATATAAATCATGAATAAAAATCATCCATCAATTTTCGGGTTTTAAGTAGGACTTTTCATAGAGTACATGTGGTGTTTTGGTAATTGCTGCGCATATGGCGACGGATGAATGGTTATATATTGTATTGTTGAATGGGTCGGCGAATGTGGCTAGCTAGGTTCCCCTTAGTAAACATAGGTAATGCATGACCGCACCCTTCCCCTTCCCCCCAAAACTCAAGGCCTTGTGCCTACCTGTAAATTTACAGGAAATAAAAGCAAAAATATCAGCAAGGCAAAGAGCTTTGTAAATTAATGAGCGTTTAGGCGAGGCTTTAGTATTGACTACGTCTTTTTTCACGTTCACTTGATTTTTATTCTGTGCGCAAAACTTGTTTGGATAACTTGAATTTGCTTGTCTCGGTAAGACTTTATTTTTTTGTTTTCTGTTTAAACTTTTTATTTTTAAAAAAGTCTTACCGAGAATTCGTTATTTTTCTTTGACACTGGTCTGTCTATTGTGTTTTTGTCACCTGTTTACTAGTTATCCGACTTGTATTTTTTCGTTGGACTGTATTAATTTTTTGCTTGTCGTTTTTATTTATCTTTCTTTCAGGGGTTCTACGTGTTTTTTGTGACTTTTTTCAGTGTTTTGTACGTCCTTTTCTTTCTTTAAAAACAGTAGAACCCCCCTCCATACTTACTGTAGGTGGAGGTTAACTATTCTGCCCTCCTGGCTGATAGTTATACACCAGCCATGGAGGGAGAAACGACAACCCCTACACCGACCACTTCCGCACCGACCACTCCAATCGGATCAAACTGGCCTTCGCTGCCGATCCCCGGAGACTCAACGGAACCGGAAACGTCTCAAGGTAGTCCGATTCAGCCGGCTCAAAAGAGCCCCACAGCTTGGAAGGGCCAGCAGAGAGGACCAGAAGAACACGAGGCGGACCGGGTGGGCAGATTTGCGAAATATTTCAAGGGGAATGAAATACTGCCCATCCCGGAGATCGCTGACAAGATCGCCCCAAGAGTCCTCTCTCTGGTCGTTTCCGACCTGAAGACGAAAAGACTGGTGGGGCTCACCAAGGAGGTCTTTGAGGACCTGATAAGGAAGGCAGGCATCCCATGCCAATACTTTAGCCGAAAAAGTTTTGCGACATGGGAGGTCCTCCTTCCTACGGAAAAGCAGGCAGCCAAGTTGGCTGAGTCGGACGTAATCACAAAGAACTTCAGGCTACAGCCGGAGTACAAAGGCACCCGTAGGCTCCGCGTCACGGTGTGTAATGTCCCGGCCATTATCACTGGGGAGGTCCTCGCGGCGTACTTAAGCGCCTACGGGCTCGTCGAGGAATCCAGCCTCCTCAGATCCTCGGCCGGGGCAGCCTACGGGGATTATGCCTTCCGGCTGTGCCTGACCAGGGATGGCTTCAAAGCCATCCCTGATATGCTGATCAGCGGGGATCGGCAGATGATGGTGATGGTGGAGGGAAGACGCCCCAGGTGCTGGGGGTGTAAGCAGATTGGACACATCGCCAAGTTCTGCCCCCAGCGACCGGAAAATAAGGAAAAGGCGTCGACGTCTACAACAACAACAACAACAACAACAACAAAGGACGCGACGGCCCCCACCATCACCAAAGAAGCGGAGGCCAAGGGCCCGGGTCAGGTCCAGCCCCAAAACAACCAGGAGGGCTGGACTGAAGTAACCAAAAAGAGGAGGGGATCCCCTAAACAAGGGGGAGAAAAAAGCCCATCCCCTCCTCAAAAGCAGACCAGGGCCCAAGCAGTAGCAGCAGCAGAACCAGCGATAGCGGCAGCAGCAGCAGTTGCAGCGGCAACAACAACAACAAGAACTCCAGCAGAGGCAACAGCAACAAAAACAACAGAAACAACAGCAACAACAACAACAGTAACCAAAATAGCAGCAACAACAACAACAGAACAACAGACAACAGCAGCAGCAAAAAAACCCAAAAAAACAGCAACCCCCAAGAAACCAGCAACCCCCAAGACACCAACAGCTCCATCACCAAAAAAAAAGGGGCAAAAAACAAAAACATACGAGGAAATGGAGACATCCACGAACCTCAAGAGGAGAAGGGACAGTGGGGAGGGGGCGGCCAAGAAAATATGCCCAGAAAAAACTCCTCCTGAGGCAGGCCCCTCCTCTCAACCATCACCACCAGTACCTTCACCACTACCTCCATTACCCTCACCAACATTTCCACCCCCGAAGATCACATTGCCATCTCCTCCCCAACAAATGGCCCCCCTTTCACCCCAGCAAGAGCTTTTCTTTAAAAAGCATCACCGCCCCTATAAAATCCCCCTCCCCAGATCTCAATCTGCCGAAAGGGCACAACCCTCGGGCCTAGCCCGAACTCCGTCCCTCCCCTCACTTAGCCCTACTGATTTTTCCTCGCAGGAACTATTCCCAGCGATGATCTCCCCAAAGACAAAACCACAAACTGAAAAAAGGAAACACACACAAGAACTCACAATTGGACAAATGCAGCGGGCGGCGGCTTTGTGCTCTGCGGAGCTGGAGGCAGTTGGGGACTTCCAGCTCCGGAAGGCACTAAAGCCGTTGGCCAGGCTGGAAAAGATCCATGATTTAAAAGTTTCAAATCCCACGAATTTCCGGAGTGCAGCCATGGTGACCACTTTTGTCCGGTCAGCTGGCGACCGTACTAAGGGCGTATGGAAGTACCTGAGTACGGTCTGTCAGACTGATACGGGCATAAAGCTGGCGGAGTTGGAGCACTCCTCACTCAAAAAATGTATCACATATTGCGCAGGGAGGGTCCCAATTTTGGTTCACCCATCTCTTTACAGGGCCCTAAAGTTGAAGTTCCCGATAGATGTCGGCGGAATCACCAGGGACAACCGAGTGACGACTGAACTTGGTACCGGTTCCCTGCGTCAGGCTGTCGGCATCCTCACGCCCAAGGATTTCCGGCCCGTAGTCGACGATGAGTAAGGTAAGTCGGATTGATGGCTTTAAACATTGTCAGTTTGAATGTGAGGGGACTGAGGGATTCAAGCAAGTGTGCGCGCTTGCTTGGTGAACTCAAGAAGCTCTGCGTGGATGTTGCTGCAGTGCAGGAGACCCACTTCACTTGCGAGGCTGACTGTCGGGTGCTGAAGAACGATTTTAACGTTTTCTCAGCATACGGCAGCAACCTCAGCGCTGGGGTCTCCTTGCTAGTTGGACGCAGCCTTGATGCTGATGTTGACGTTGTTTTTGCAGGTGACGGGGGCCGGCTGGTTGTGGCCGATGTTGCCGTGAAAAGTTTCAAGTTTCGTCTGGTTGCGGTTTATGCGCCCAATACCGCTGCGGAGAGGGTTTCCTTTTTTCGTCGGTTGGCGCCGTTCCTGGACGATACGAAGCGGCTAGTCTTAATGGGTGATTGGAATGCGATCCTTGATCCCAAGATAGATAAGGTCGGGCGGGGAGCTAGTAGTGCGGGAAGGTGTGAGAGCAGCCTTGTCGGCTTCGTGACTCGTCACGGTCTCGTCGACAGGTTTCGTCTCGATCACCCAGGGCGGGAGATGTGGACGTGGCTAGATAGTTCGCCCTCTGCCAAAGTAGGCTCCTACTTGGACAGAGTGTTAGTGAGACGAGCTGACATTGACTTTGTTAGTTGTCCCACGTTCCACTTGATAGCGTGGACTGACCATAAACTTGTTAGAGTCAGTCTACGGTTAGCTGATAGGCCTAGTCTGGCCGGCTACTGGAAGTTCAATACCTCCTTACTGGAGATACGGGACTTCCGGGACCGGCTGGAATCCCTAATTCAGCGGGCGTTAGTGGGGGCGGTTACCGGGAATAGGTGGTGGGGATCTCTTAAGCATAGGATTAGAGATTTCGCTACCAAGTACGGTCAACAGCTCAATTTAGATAGGGCCAAGGAAGCGAAATCTATAGAAGATAGACTTTCCCGGGCGGTGGCTGGGGGGGACTCCCTAAACGTAGAGCTAGCTAGGGGGGACCTTGAGCGCGAGAGTAGCGAGCGCTACAAGGGCTACGTAGTTAGATCTAGGTTAAAGAGAGTTCTCAACGAAGCTGTGAAGACGAACGCGACTGCGCGTGAAGAAGAAGTGCGAAGGTTCCCCGATCGGTATATCGCTTCTGTCAAGGCCCCGGACGGGCGACTGCTGTGTTCGAGTCGTGAGATACGTGATGCCTTTCGGGCGCACTTTCGGGGTCGCTTTGCCCGCTGCACTGATCTCCCAATCCGGGAGTTTCGTAGCTATCTTGCCGACTTCCCCCGCCTTGGGGCGGCTGAAGCGGCTGGCTGCGAGGGTGTGGTTACTGAATGCGAAGTCCGTGACGCGTTGAAGCAGGTCGGCCTGAACAAGTCGCCGGGACTGGATGGTTTGCCCTACGAAGTGTACTTGAGGATGTCGCACATGTTTGTGCCTATTCTGACGGATATGTTCAACCATTGGTTCGCCCAGGGAGCCATCCCTGGTAGCGTTACCAAGGGCGTGATCACATTGCTGAAGAAAGGTGGCAGGCATGTATGGGAGGGTTTAGATGATTACAGGCCCATAACTCTGCTTAACACAGAGTTAAAGATTTTGGCCCGAGTCTTGGCGAATCGTTTACAGCTTGTCATCAGTGATCTGATCGGCCCTGAACAGACCTTTGCTGTGAAGGGAAGATCGATCCGGGACAATCTGCACTTGATTCGCGAGGTCCTAGAGGGGATAGAAGACGACACAGAAGCCGCGCTGATCAGTTTAGATCAGTCCAAGGCCTTCGATAGGGTTGACCATCGGTTCTTGGCGTCTGTTTTGGAGACTGCCGGATTCAAACCGGAGTTCCGCAGATGGATTAGCATGATGTACCACAACCCTCAGGCAGTGGTGCAGGTGAACGGAAGGCGTTCGAGGGTATTCGCGATCGAGCGTTCGGTGCGGCAGGGCTGCCCGCTGTCTCCTCTCCTCTATGTCCTCGCGTTGGAGCCCCTCCTGCGCAGGCTTAGGGATGAGGGGACAAGTCCGGCCCTGCGCGGTATACCTTTTGTTAGCAGCCTTGCGGCAAGGGTTTCCGCGTTCGCTGATGATATCACAGTGTTTGTATCCCGCCGTCTGGATATAAAGGCTGTGAAGAAGGCGGTTAGCGAGTACGAGCGGATTGCAGGGGCCAAGGTCAATTTTGACAAAAGCGAAGGTTTGCGGCTTGGTGCTTGGAGGGGTAGCGATACTCTTCCAGGGCCCTTCCGCTGGAGTGACGGACCCGTCCGCATCCTCGGGGTGTGGTTCGGGCCCGACCTCCAACTGGAGCGAAATTGGTCGGAAGTACAAGCTAAGGTGAATGCTCAGGTGGGAACCTGGCTTTCAAGGAGGTTGTCCTTAAAGGGTAGGGCGGAGGCGTGCGCCGTGTACGTCTTCCCCCTGATTCTTTACCGATTGGCTGTACTTCCTCTGCCTAAGGCACGTCGGTTGGCACTGCAACAATCCCTTTCCAGATTACTCTGGGGAGGTGCAAGGCCGATGGTCCGTAGGCAGGTCTGTATCCAACGTACGCGCAACGGGGGTCTGGGTATGCCTGATCTGGAGAGCCATTGGCTTGCTGAAAGACTTGCATACTTGGGCAGAGTCTTGACGGGGACTGCAGTGTGGAGACTGAAGGCGAGTCGGACTTTTCCTCGCCTAAAGTCAGACCCAAAGGCTGAAGGTCGACGTAGGCCTATGGGCGAAACACTGTTTGTCCGCGAGTGCCGAACGGCCCTTCGTAACCTTCTTGGGTCCAGTGACCTTTCATGGCCTCGAAAAGAACTATATCGGGAGCTAGTGGTGGGTTCCGCTTCTGATCCTCTCAGCGAGCGGCACGGCTGGACGACGGGGGAGATTCGCTCTCATTGGAATTGGGCGCCAGGATCGAGCTTCTTGAACAACTCCGAGTTCTCGCTCACCTGGCGACTTGCGCGAAATGCGTTACCCCTTGCCGGCTTGAGCTACAAGGCGGGCCTGGCAGACATGCCCGATTGCACTCGCTGCGGCAGTGGCTTGGAAGAAACGGCTGAGCACGCCTTCTACTACTGCGAGCGAGTCCGTCCGTTTTGGGATCACGTCGGCGAGTGGACGGCCCGCATCGAGCCCAAACAGCTCGTGCTGCTCGACGTTGGTTACGTCGTGGACAACGTTCTTCCTCCGTTTCAGGGTGAGAAGCGTGTGGTGTTTCTCGCGATCCTGGCTGTAGCTAGAATGGTGGTGTGGACGACGCGAAACAAGGGATTTTATGACGATGCAAACTTTTCTCATCGCGATCTTGTTTTGTTTTTTCGGCATCTGCTGAGGGTCAAAATCAGATGCGATAGAAAACGCTTGGATCGCATAAAATTCAGCAAAAGGTGGGTGAACGCAGCGAGCCTGGTCGTGCGAAAGGGGGCAATGTTGGAGTCATCCTTCCCTCCTCTGCCGACTCATGGAGTCTACGGTACGGGTCCTTAGGGACCCCACCCCTGGTAAGTAGAACTGTTTCCCCTTTTCTCTTTTGGTACCTAGGTACCTAGTTAGCAGTATGTTGTGTGTCATTGTCCCTGTCATCTAGTTGTTAGTTCTCAAGATCTTCCCCATCCCCATTATTTTGGTACCTCAGCCCGTGTCCCAGCCCACGTTTACTGAAGATCTTGAACACTCATATGTATATATCAAATTATAAAATCATATCACCCGCTTGTATTAACCCATTCCGCGCCCGACCCGTTATTTCTTTTACCCCCGTAGATTAGGATCCCAATCCCACTTAGGGCAGGTCCGGCTTGTTTTCGGTTCCTTTCGCCCCGGAAAACAGTCGGCCTCCGATTTTAGAGACGGGGGGATGGGAGGGTAACCAAATGGGAATTTTTCCTTGTTTTTCGTTTATTTCGGGGTTTTTCTCCCATCCCCATCACAAGCATTGTATATAAATCATGAATAAAAATCATCCATCAATTTTCGGGTTTTAAGTAGGACTTTTCATGGAGTACATGTGGTATTTTGGTAATTGCTGCGCATATGGCGACGGATGAATGGTTATATATTGTATTGTTGAATGGGTCGGCGAATGTGGCTAGCTAGGTTCCCCTTAGTAAACATAGGTAATGCATGACCGCACCCTTCCCCTTCCCCCAAAACTCAAGGCCTTGTGCCTACCTGTAAATTTACAGGAAATAAAAGCAAAAATATCAGCAAGGCAAAGAGCTTTGTAAATTAATGAGCGTTTAGGCGAGGCTTTAGTATTGACTACGTCTTTTTTCACGTTCACTTGATTTTTATTCTGTGCGCAAAACTTGTTTGGATAACTTGAATTTGCTTGTCTCGGTAAGACTTTATTTTTTTGTTTTCTGTTTAAACTTTTTATTTTTAAAAAAGTCTTACCGAGAATTCGTTATTTTTCTTTGACACTGGTCTGTCTATTGTGTTTTTGTCACCTGTTTACTAGTTATCCGACTTGTATTTTTTCGTTGGACTGTATTAATTTTTTGCTTGTCGTTTTTATTTATCTTTCTTTCAGGGGTTCTACGTGTTTTTTGTGACTTTTTTCAGTGTTTTGTACGTCCTTTTCTTTCTTTAAAAACAGTAGAACCCCCCTCCATACTTACTGTAGGTGGAGGTTAACTATTCTGCCCTCCTGGCTGATAGTTATACACCAGCCATGGAGGGAGAAACGACAACCCCTACACCGACCACTTCCGCACCGACCACTCCAATCGGATCAAACTGGCCTTCGCTGCCGATCCCCGGAGACTCAACGGAACCGGAAACGTCTCAAGGTAGTCCGATTCAGCCGGCTCAAAAGAGCCCCACAGCTTGGAAGGGCCAGCAGAGAGGACCAGAAGAACACGAGGCGGACCGGGTGGGCAGATTTGCGAAATATTTCAAGGGGAATGAAATACTGCCCATCCCGGAGATCGCTGACAAGATCGCCCCAAGAGTCCTCTCTCTGGTCGTTTCCGACCTGAAGACGAAAAGACTGGTGGGGCTCACCAAGGAGGTCTTTGAGGACCTGATAAGGAAGGCAGGCATCCCATGCCAATACTTTAGCCGAAAAAGTTTTGCGACATGGGAGGTCCTCCTTCCTACGGAAAAGCAGGCAGCCAAGTTGGCTGAGTCGGACGTAATCACAAAGAACTTCAGGCTACAGCCGGAGTACAAAGGCACCCGTAGGCTCCGCGTCACGGTGTGTAATGTCCCGGCCATTATCACTGGGGAGGTCCTCGCGGCGTACTTAAGCGCCTACGGGCTCGTCGAGGAATCCAGCCTCCTCAGATCCTCGGCCGGGGCAGCCTACGGGGATTATGCCTTCCGGCTGTGCCTGACCAGGGATGGCTTCAAAGCCATCCCTGATATGCTGATCAGCGGGGATCGGCAGATGATGGTGATGGTGGAGGGAAGACGCCCCAGGTGCTGGGGGTGTAAGCAGATTGGACACATCGCCAAGTTCTGCCCCCAGCGACCTGAAAATAAGGCGTCGACGTCTACAACAACAACAACAAAGGACGCGGCGGCCCCCACCATCACCAAAGAAGCGGAGGCCAAGGGCCCGGGTCAGGTCCAGCCCCAAAACAATCAGGAGGGCTGGACTGAAGTAACCAAAAAGAGGAGGGGATCCCCTAAACAAGGGGGAGAAAAAAGCCCATCCCCTCCTCAAAAGCAGACCAGGGCCCAAGCAGTAGCAGCAGCAGAACCAGCGATAGCGGCAGCAGCAGCAGTTGCAGCAGCAACAAGAATAACAAGAACACCAGCAGAGGCAACAGCAACAAAGACAACAGAAACAACAGCAACAACAACAACAACAGTAACCAAAACAGCAGCAACAACAACAACAGAACAACAGACAACAGCAGCAGCAAAAAAACCCAAAAAAACAGCAACCCCCAAGAAACCAGCAACCCCCAAGACACCAACAGCTCCATCACCAAAAAAAAAGGGGCAAAAAACAAAAACATACGAGGAAATGGAGACATCCACGAACCTCAAGAGGAGAAGGGACAGTGGGGAGGGGGCGGCCAAGAAAATATGCCCAGAAAAAACTCCTCCTGAGGCAGGCCCCTCCTCTCAACCATCACCACCAGTACCTTCACCACTACCTCCATTACCCTCACCAACATTTCCACCCCCGAAGATCACATTGCCATCTCCTCCCCAACAAATGGCCCCCCTTTCACCCCAGCAAGAGCTTTTCTTTAAAAAGCATCACCGCCCCTATAAAATCCCCCTCCCCAGATCTCAATCTGCCGAAAGGGCACAACCCTCGGGCCTAGCCCGAACTCCGTCCCTCCCCTCACTTAGCCCTACTGATTTTTCCTCGCAGGAACTATTCCCAGCGATGATCTCCCCAAAGACAAAACCACAAACGGAAAAAAGGAAACACACACAAGAACTCACAATTGGACAAATGCAGCGGGCGGCGGCTTTGTGCTCTGCGGAGCTGGAGGCAGTTGGGGACTTCCAGCTCCGGAAGGCACTAAGGCCGTTGGCCAGGCTGGAAAAAATCAATGACTTGAAAATCTCAAATCCCACGAATTTCCGGAGTGCAGCCATGGTGACCACTTTTGTCCGGTCAGCTGGCGACCGTACTAAGGGCGTATGGAAGTACCTGAGTACGGTCTGTCAGACTGATACGGGCATAAAGCTGGCGGAGTTGGAGCACTCCTCACTCAAAAAATGTATCACATATTGCGCAGGGAGGGTCCCAATTTTGGTTCACCCATCTCTTTACAGGGCCCTAAAGTTGAAGTTCCCGATAGATGTCGGCGGAATCACCAGGGACAACCGAGTGACGACTGAACTTGGTACCGGTTCCCTGCGTCAGGCTGTCGGCATCCTCACGCCCAAGGATTTCCGGCCCGTAGTCGACGATGAGTAAGGTAAGTCGGATTGATGGCTTTAAACATTGTCAGTTTGAATGTGAGGGGACTGAGGGATTCAAGCAAGTGTGCGCGCTTGCTTGGTGAACTCAAGAAGCTCTGCGTGGATGTTGCTGCAGTGCAGGAGACCCACTTCACTTGCGAGGCTGACTGTCGGGTGCTGAAGAACGATTTTAACGTTTTCTCAGCATACGGCAGCAACCTCAGCGCTGGGGTCTCCTTGCTAGTTGGACGCAGCCTTGATGCTGATGTTGACGTTGTTTTTGCAGGTGACGGGGGCCGGCTGGTTGTGGCCGATGTTGCCGTGAAAAGTTTCAAGTTTCGTCTGGTTGCGGTTTATGCGCCCAATACCGCTGCGGAGAGGGTTTCCTTTTTTCGTCGGTTGGCGCCGTTCCTGGACGATACGAAGCGGCTAGTCTTAATGGGTGATTGGAATGCGATCCTTGATCCCAAGATAGATAAGGTCGGGCGGGGAGCTAGTAGTGCGGGAAGGTGTGAGAGCAGCCTTGTCGGCTTCGTGACTCGTCACGGTCTCGTCGACAGGTTTCGTCTCGATCACCCAGGGCGGGAGATGTGGACGTGGCTAGATAGTTCGCCCTCTGCCAAAGTAGGCTCCTACTTGGACAGAGTGTTAGTGAGACGAGCTGACATTGACTTTGTTAGTTGTCCCACGTTCCACTTGATAGCGTGGACTGACCATAAACTTGTTAGAGTCAGTCTACGGTTAGCTGATAGGCCTAGTCTGGCCGGCTACTGGAAGTTCAATACCTCCTTACTGGAGATACGGGACTTCCGGGACCGGCTGGAATCCCTAATTCAGCGGGCGTTAGTGGGGGCGGTTACCGGGAATAGGTGGTGGGGATCTCTTAAGCATAGGATTAGAGATTTCGCTACCAAGTACGGTCAACAGCTCAATTTAGATAGGGCCAAGGAAGCGAAATCTATAGAAGATAGACTTTCCCGGGCGGTGGCTGGGGGGGACTCCCCAAACGTAGAGCTAGCTAGGGGGGACCTTGAGCGCGAGAGTAGCGAGCGCTACAAGGGCTACGTAGTTAGATCTAGGTTAAAGAGAGTTCTCAACGAAGCTGTGAAGACGAACGCGACTGCGCGTGAAGAAGAAGTGCGAAGGTTCCCCGATCGGTATATCGCTTCTGTCAAGGCCCCGGACGGGCGACTGCTGTGTTCGAGTCGTGAGATACGTGATGCCTTTCGGGCGCACTTTCGGGGTCGCTTTGCCCGCTGCACTGATCTCCCAATCCGGGAGTTTCGTAGCTATCTTGCCGACTTCCCCCGCCTTGGGGCGGCTGAAGCGGCTGGCTGCGAGGGTGTGGTTACTGAATGCGAAGTCCGTGACGCGTTGAAGCAGGTCGGCCTGAACAAGTCGCCGGGACTGGATGGTTTGCCCTACGAAGTGTACTTGAGGATGTCGCACATGTTTGTGCCTATTCTGACGGATATGTTCAACCATTGGTTCGCCCAGGGAGCCATCCCTGGTAGCGTTACCAAGGGCGTGATCACATTGCTGAAGAAAGGTGGCAGGCATGTTTGGGAGGGTTTAGATGATTACAGGCCCATAACTCTGCTTAACACAGAGTTAAAGATTTTGGCCCGGGTCTTGGCGAATCGTTTACAGCTTGTCATCAGTGATCTGATCGGCCCTGAACAGACCTTTGCTGTGAAGGGAAGATCGATCCGGGACAATCTGCACTTGATTCGCGAGGTCCTAGAGGGGATAGAAGACGACACAGAAGCCGCGCTGATCAGTTTAGATCAGTCCAAGGCCTTCGATAGGGTTGACCATCGGTTCTTGGCGTCTGTTTTGGAGACTGCCGGATTCAAACCGGAGTTCCGCAGATGGATTAGCATGATGTACCACAACCCTCAGGCAGTGGTGCAGGTGAACGGAAGGCGTTCGAGGGTATTCGCGATCGAGCGTTCGGTGCGGCAGGGCTGCCCGCTGTCTCCTCTCCTCTATGTCCTCGCGTTGGAGCCCCTCCTGCGCAGGCTTAGGGATGAGGGGACAAGTCCGGCCCTGCGCGGTATACCTTTTGTTAGCAGCCTTGCGGCAAGGGTTTCCGCGTTCGCTGATGATATCACAGTGTTTGTATCCCGCCGTCTGGATATAAAGGCTGTGAAGAAGGCGGTTAGCGAGTACGAGCGGATTGCAGGGGCCAAGGTCAATTTTGACAAAAGCGAAGGTTTGCGGCTTGGTGCTTGGAGGGGTAGCGATACTCTTCCAGGGCCCTTCCGCTGGAGTGACGGACCCGTCCGCATCCTCGGGGTGTGGTTCGGGCCCGACCTCCAACTGGAGCGAAATTGGTCGGAAGTACAAGCTAAGGTGAATGCTCAGGTGGGAACCTGGCTTTCAAGGAGGTTGTCCTTAAAGGGTAGGGCGGAGGCGTGCGCCGTGTACGTCTTCCCCCTGATTCTTTACCGATTGGCTGTACTTCCTCTGCCTAAGGCACGTCGGTTGGCACTGCAACAATCCCTTTCCAGATTACTCTGGGGAGGTGCAAGGCCGATGGTCCGTAGGCAGGTCTGTATCCAACGTACGCGCAACGGGGGTCTGGGTATGCCTGATCTGGAGAGCCACTGGCTTGCTGAAAGACTTGCATACTTGGGCAGAGTCTTGACGGGGACTGCAGTGTGGAGACTGAAGGCGAGTCGGACTTTTCCTCGCCTAAAGTCAGACCCAAAGGCTGAAGGTCGACGTAGGCCTATGGGCGAAACACTGTTTGTCCGCGAGTGCCGAACGGCCCTTCGTAACCTTCTTGGGTCCAGTGACCTTTCATGGCCTCGAAAAGAACTATATCGGGAGCTAGTGGTGGGTTCCGCTTCTGATCCTCTCAGCGAGCGGCACGGCTGGACGACGGAGGAGATTCGCTCTCATTGGAATTGGGCGCCAGGATCGAGCTTCTTGAACAACTCCGAGTTCTCGCTCACCTGGCGACTTGCGCGAAATGCGTTACCCCTTGCCGGCTTGAGCTACAAGGCGGGCCTGGCAGACATGCCCGATTGCACTCGCTGCGGCAGTGGCTTGGAAGAAACGGCTGAGCACGCCTTCTACTGCTGCGAGCGAGTCCGTCCGTTTTGGGATCACGTCGGCGAGTGGACGGCCCGCATCGAGCCCAAACAGCTCGTGCTGCTCGACGTTGGTTACGTCGTGGACAACGTTCTTCCTCCGTTTCAGGGTGAGAAGCGTGTGGTGTTTCTCGCGATCCTGGCTGTAGCTAGAATGGTGGTGTGGACGACGCGAAACAAGGGATTTTATGACGATGCAAACTTTTCTCATCGAGATCTTGTTTTGTTTTTTCGGCATCTGCTGAGGGTCAAAATCAGATGCGATAGAAAACGCTTGGATCGCATAAAATTCAGCAAAAGGTGGGTGAACGCAGCGAGCCTGGTCGTGCGAAAGGGGGCAATGTTGGAGTCATCCTTCCCTCCTCTGCCGACTCATGGAGTCTACGGTACGGGTCCTTAGGGACCCCACCCCTGGTAAGTAGAACTGTTTCCCCTTTTCTCTTTTGGTACCTAGGTACCTAGTTAGCAGTATGTTGTGTGTCATTGTCCCTGTCATCCAGTTGTTAGTTCTCAAGATCTTCCCCATCCCCATTATTTTTGGTACCTCAGCCCGTGTCCCAGCCCACGTTTACTGAAGATCTTGAACACTCATATGTATATATCAAATTATAAAATCATATCACCCGCTTGTATTAACCCATTCCGCGCCCGACCCGTTATTTCTTTTACCCCCGTAGATTAGGATCCCAATCCCACTTAGGGCAGGTCCGGCTTGTTTTCGGTTCCTTTCGCCCCGGAAAACAGTCGGCCTCCGATTTTAGAGACGGGGGGATGGGAGGGTAACCAAATGGGAATTTTTCCTTGTTTTTCGTTTATTTCGGGGTTTTTTCTCCCATCCCCATCACAAGCATTGTATATAAATCATGAATAAAAAAAAAAAAAAAAAAAAAAAAAAAAAAAATCATCCATCAATTTTCGGGTTTTAAGTAGGACTTTTCATAGAGTACATGTGGTGTTTTGGTAATTGCTGCGCATATGGCGACGGATGAATGGTTATATATTGTATTGTTGAATGGGTCGGCGAATGTGGCTAGCTAGGTTCCCCTTAGTAAACATAGGTAATGCATGACCGCACCCTTCCCCTTCCCCCCAAAACTCAAGGCCTTGTGCCTACCTGTAAATTTACAGGAAATAAAAGCAAAAATATCAGCAAGGCAAAGAGCTTTGTAAATTAATGAGCGTTTAGGCGAGGCTTTAGTATTGACTACGTCTTTTTTCACGTTCACTTGATTTTTATTCTGTGCGCAAAACTTGTTTGGATAACTTGAATTTGCTTGTCTCGGTAAGACTTTATTTTTTTTGTTTTCTGTTTAAACTTTTTATTTTTAAAAAAGTCTTACCGAGAATTCGTTATTTTTCTTTGACACTGGTCTGTCTATTGTGTTTTTGTCACCTGTTTACTAGTTATCCGACTTGTATTTTTTCGTTGGACTGTATTAATTTTTTGCTTGTCGTTTTTATTTATCTTTCTTTCAGGGGTTCTACGTGTTTTTTGTGACTTTTTTCAGTGTTTTGTACGTCCTTTTCTTTCTTTAAAAACAGTAGAACCCCCCTCCATACTTACTGTAGGTGGAGGTTAACTATTCTGCCCTCCTGGCTGATAGTTATACACCAGCCATGGAGGGAGAAACGACAACCCCTACACCGACCACTTCCGCACCGACCACTCCAATCGGATCAAACTGGCCTTCGCTGCCGATCCCCGGAGACACAACCGAACCTGAAACGTCTCAAGGTAGTCCGATTCAGCCGGCCCAAAAGAGCCCCACAGCTTGGAAGGGCCAGCAGAGAGGACCAGAAGAACACGAGGCGGACCGGGTGGGCAGATTTGCAAAGTATTTCAAGGGAAATGAAATACTGCCCATCCCAGAGATCGCCGACAAGATCGCCCCAAGAGTCCTCTCTCTGGTCGTTTCCGACCTGAAGACGAAAAGACTGGTGGGGCTCACCAAGGAGGTCTTTGAGGACCTGATAAGGAAGGCAGGCATCCCATGCCAATACTTTAGCCGAAAAAGTTTTGCGACATGGGAGGTCCTCCTTCCTACGGAAAAGCAGGCAGCCAAGTTGGCTGAGTCGGACGTAATCACAAAGAACTTCAGGCTACAGCCGGAGTACAAAGGCACCCGTAGGCTCCGCGTCACGGTGTGTAATGTCCCGGCCATTATCACTGGGGAGGTCCTCGCGGCGTACCTAAGCGCCTACGGGCTCGTCGAGGAATCCAGCCTCCTCAGATCCTCGGCCGGGGCAGCCTACGGGGATTATGCCTTCCGGCTGTGCCTGACCAGGGATGGCTTCAAAGCCATCCCTGATATGCTGATCAGCGGGGATCGGCAGATGATGGTGATGGTGGAGGGAAGACGCCCCAGGTGCTGGGGGTGTAAGCAGATTGGACACATCGCCAAGTTCTGCCCCCAGCGACCTGAAAATAAGGCGTCGACGTCTACAACAACAACAACAAAGGACGCGGCGGCCCCCACCATCACCAAAGAAGCGGAGGCCAAGGGCCCGGGTCAGGTCCAGCCCCAAAACAATCAGGAGGGCTGGACTGAAGTAACCAAAAAGAGGAGGGGATCCCCTAAACAAGGGGGAGAAAAAAGCCCATCCCCTCCTCAAAAGCAGACCAGGGCCCAAGCAGTAGCAGCAGCAGAACCAGCGATAGCGGCAGCAGCAGTTGCAGCAGCAGCAACAACAACAACAGTAACCAAAACAACAGAAACAGCAGCAACAACAACAACAACAGAACAACAGACAACAGCAGCAGCAAAAAAACCCAAAAAAGCAGCAACCCCCAAGAAACCAGCAGCACCCAAGACACCAACAGCTCCATCACCAAAAAAGAAAAAAACAACAACAAAAACATCACATGAAGAGATGGAAATAACTACAAATCTCAAGAGGAGAAGGGACAGTGGGGAGGGGGCGGCTAAGAAATTATGCCCGGAAAAAACTCCTCCTGAGGCAGGCACCTCCTCTCAACCAACACCCCCAGCACCTTCACCACTACCTCCATTAACCTCACCAACATTTCCACCCCCAAAGATCACATTACCATCTCCTCCCCAACAAATGGCCCCCCTTTCACCCCAGCAAGAACTCTTCTTTAAGAAGCATCACCGCCCCTATAAAATTCCCCTCCCCAGATCTCAATCTGCCGAAAGGGCACAACCCTCGGGCCTAGCCCGAACTCCGTCCCTCCCCTCACTTAGCCCTACTGATTTTTCCTCGCAGGAACTATTCCCAGCGATGATCTCCCCAAAGACAAAACCACAAACTGAAAAAAGAAAACACACACAAGAACTCACAATTGGACAAATGCAGCGGGCGGCGGCTTTGTGCTCTGCGGAGCTGGAGGCAGTTGGGGACTTCCAGCTCCGGAAGGCACTAAAGCCGTTGGCCAGGCTGGAAAAAATCAATGACTTGAAAATCTCAAATCCAGCAAACTTTAGGAGTGCAGCCATGGTGACCACTTTTGTCCGGTCAGCTGGCGACCGTACTAAGGGCGTATGGAAGTACCTGAGTACGGTCTGTCAGACTGATACGGGCATAAAGCTGGCGGAGTTGGAGCACTCCTCACTCAAAAAATGTATCACATATTGCGCAGGGAGGGTCCCAATCTTGGTTCACCCATCTCTTTACAGGGCCCTAAAGTTGAAGTTCCCGATAGATGTCGGCGGAATCACCAGGGACAACCGAGTGACGACTGAACTTGGTACCGGTTCCCTGCGTCAGGCTGTCGGCATCCTCACGCCCAAGGATTTCCGGCCCGTAGTCGACGATGAGTAAGGTAAGTCGGATTGATGGCTTTAAACATTGTCAGTTTGAATGTGAGGGGACTGAGGGATTCAAGCAAGTGTGCGCGCTTGCTTGGTGAACTCAAGAACCTCTGCGTGGATGTTGCTGCAGTGCAGGAGACCCACTTCACTTGCGAGGCTGACTGTCGGGTGCTGAAGAACGATTTTAACGTTTTCTCAGCATACGGCAGCAACCTCAGCGCTGGGGTCTCCTTGCTAGTTGGACGCAGCCTTGATGCTGATGTTGACGTTGTTTTTGCAGGTGACGGGGGCCGGCTGGTTGTGGCCGATGTTGCCGTGAAAAGTTTCAAGTTTCGTCTGGTTGCGGTTTATGCGCCCAATACCGCTGCGGAGAGGGTTTCCTTTTTTCGTCGGTTGGCGCCGTTCCTGGACGATACGAAGCGGCTAGTCTTAATGGGTGATTGGAATGCGATCCTTGATCCCAAGATAGATAAGGTCGGGCGGGGAGCTAGTAGTGCGGGAAGGTGTGAGAGCAGCCTTGTCGGCTTCGTGACTCGTCACGGTCTCGTCGACAGGTTTCGTCTCGATCACCCAGGGCGGGAGATGTGGACGTGGCTAGATAGTTCGCCCTCTGCCAAAGTAGGCTCCTACTTGGACAGAGTGTTAGTGAGACGAGCTGACATTGACTTTGTTAGTTGTCCCACGTTCCACTTGATAGCGTGGACTGACCATAAACTTGTTAGAGTCAGTCTACGGTTAGCTGATAGGCCTAGTCTGGCCGGCTACTGGAAGTTCAATACCTCCTTACTGGAGATACGGGACTTCCGGGACCGGCTGGAATCCCTAATTCAGCGGGCGTTAGTGGGGGCGGTTACCGGGAATAGGTGGTGGGGATCTCTTAAGCATAGGATTAGAGATTTCGCTACCAAGTACGGTCAACAGCTCAATTTAGATAGGGCCAAGGAAGCGAAATCTATAGAAGATAGACTTTCCCGGGCGGTGGCTGGGGGGGACTCCCTAAACGTAGAGCTAGCTAGGGGGGACCTTGAGCGCGAGAGTAGCGAGCGCTACAAGGGCTACGTAGTTAGATCTAGGTTAAAGAGAGTTCTC